>CM074950.1:18028439-18056511 GCA_037577455.1 Pangasius macronema
AAGTTTCACATGCCAGATATTGACATCTCACTGCCAAAAGGAAAAGTAAAAGGGGGTGTTGATCTTGAAGGTGAGGCTGATAAAGGAGGGAGGTTTCAAATGCCCAAAGTTGATCTTTCATTACCAAGAATGAAGTTACCAGAGGGGAAGATTAAGGTGGAAGGCCCTGATATCAAAGTCGGGAAAGTTGACATGCCATCCATTGACATTTCATTACCAAAAGGAAAGGCTAAAGGAGAAATTGAAATTGATGGACAGTCTGGAAAAGGAGTAAATATTGACTTACCAAAGCTTGACATTTCCTTACCTAAAGTAAAACCACCCGAGGTTGATATTAGCGTTGAGGATCCTGAGATTAACGGCAGAAAATTTCACATTCCAGATATTGACATCTCACTGCCAAAAGGAAAAGTACAACGGGGGGTTGATTTTGATGTTACTCTGGACAATGAGGGGTTGTTTCAAATGCCTATGGTTGATCTTTCACTACCAGGAATGACTTTACCAGAGGGGAAGATTAATGTGGAATGCCCTGATATCAAATTAGGGACAGTTGACATGCCACCCATTGAAATGTCCTTATCTAAACGGATGGCTAAAGGAGAATTTCACATTAAAGGTCCTTTTGGAGAAGGAGAAAAGATCGATTTGCCAAAAGTTGACATTTCCTTACCAAAACTAACACCAACTATGGTTGATATCAGTGGTGAAGGCCCTGAGATCAAGGATGGACATTTTCATGAACCAGATATTGATATCTTTCTGCCAAAAGGAAAAGTAAAAGGAGGTGTTGATCTTGAAGGTGAGTTTGATAAACGTGGGAAGTTCCATATGCCCAAGGTTGAATTTTCTATACCAAAATTGAAATCTCCAAAATTTTCTCCAAATGCTGAGGGATCTGATGGTGGAAAAATCACCATGCCAGCTATTGATCAGTCTCTTCCAAAGGGAAAAGCTGAGGGCATTGGTGATTTTGAAGGTGACATTTCAATGTTGGAAAAGCTACATATGTCTGCCCTTGAACTTTCATTACCGAAAATGAAATCACCAACTACTGAGTTAAAAATTCACGGACCAGACATAAATGACATAAACTTGCCTAATGCCAGTGTTTGTGGAAGCACAAGTGGAAATTTTAAATTGACAACTGTAAAGCTACCAAGTGTTGACATATCTGCACCTAAGGTTGATCTTGACTTTGGTATTCCCAAAAATAAAGGCACTGATAGAGAAGATATTGAACTTCTCAAAGCTGAAGGCAGCAGACCATCATCTGGAGCAAGTTTTGACATCCCAGAGAAGACTCTTAAAATGCCCAAAATTTCACTGCCTAAATTTGTGGGAAAATTTAAAAGTGAAGACAACCAAGTAGAAGGACTTAACTTACCTTCTAGTTTGGATATGGAAAAAAATATGCCATCTGTAGGGATAAATGCTGATGGAAAAATAAAAGGCAAAATAAAGACGCTAAAACCTGCAGGAGATGTGAACACTTCACTTGATATGGGGGCAGAGGGCAAGGAGGATTTTAAGGCTCCAATATTAGATACAAAGGCAAAGGTTAAAATGCCCTCAGTTGAGATATCCCTGCCAGCCCCGTACATACCAGAGAGAGAGGCACTGCTACCAAAATCTGAGATTGATGTATCTGAGGCGGATTTCAAGGCTTATGAGGGGAGTTTAAAAATCCCAAAGATGCCATCTATTGATATATCAGTACCAAAAGTAGATTTGGATGTTGAAAAGTTCAATATTGGAATGCCTAAAATTAAAACTTCTTCATTGGAGTCAGATATAGTTAAGTCTAATAATGTGAATGCAGGTCAACCTTTATCCTTAAACATCTCTAATATCAAATTTCCTGAAGTAGAGATCTTTGAATCTAATGTAAAGAGCAAATGCCAAGGAAAATTCATATCTACAGAATGTACCCCTGCAGATGCTGGTTCAAGTATTTGGCACTCACTGCCTAATACTGAAATAAAAGCACCAGAGTTAGACTTTGGGACTGTTCATGATAACACTAGTAAGGATAAAATGAATACAAACACAGGTACCATGGTCAAAATACCAAAGTCTGATGTGTCTCTGTCTTCTCTAACTTCACCTGAAGCCAAAGTTAATATTAAATCACCAAAAGGATCCTCTATGACCACAAATCCTGAAGTACAGTATGAGGGCCCTCATATCCCTAAAGTAACAAAAGCAGTTTTTATTTTCGCTAATTCCCAAACAGAAAGCTATGTTAATGTAACTAGCAAAGCAAGTGCAGAGACTGTAGATGAGAAAATTAAAGTGCCAAAAATCATAAAGAAGCCAAGTTTTGAAAAGTCACATTCAAAAGGTAAAGGAACAAATTCTGCGGAGGGGGAGGAAAATGATGAAGCATTAAAAACAGGAGCATTTAGGTTCCCCAAACTTGAGTTTTCTTCACTATACCCAAAAAATGTGGAAGAAGATGATAAATTGAAGATGGGCATGGAACCTGAGAATAAAGGTAGCACAGAAGTTAGCAAAGGCACAAAAGCTAAATCAGGAAAAATATCATTTCCGGGTTTCAAGAAGAAATCTGTAAAAGGCGATGAGGAGAGTGAAAATGACTGTATAGTGTCCTCAAAAGCCAGGCTGGAAATGTTAACAGAAAAGCAAGGATCTGAATCTCCATTACCAAATATTTCAACTGACTCAGGAAAGACCAGTGGACAAAAAGAGGGTGGATCCAAAGAAGATGTTGGAAGCAGGCAGGAAGCAGACGAAAAAGAGAAGTCAACTTGGTTTAAGATCCCCAAGGTCACTCTTAGCCCCCATTCCACTGGCACCCTGCAGATCTCACCAGAGGGATCTCCAAAGGAAAGCAAGTCATCTTTACAGTACTCTAGTGAAGAGATTTCTGGAGGTTTCTATAGGAGAATGCCAAATACTGAATTTTCCACTCAGGAGGTGTCTTCAAAACACACAGTCACCACAACAAAAGAAGGGACTTTCACTGTGGTAACCAAGACTTCAAAATATAAAGTAACAGAATCAGCAAGTAGCAGCTCAACTACACATTGGAATCAGTAAAATAGAAGAAAATCTAGAGAGTAAATATGGGTATAGTGGAATTTTTTTATATTGTTGTTGCCTTTTCAGTGCTATGCAGAATGAACTCATTTACATAAATGCAATCACTATTTAATGTAGCACATATTTAATTACATATACTTGCACTGACCATTCAATATTATTCTTTATGTAGATAATTACTGTTTCTTTAAATAGATTACTACTACTACTTCTATGACCTGCAAGTCATGCATTAGATCACATAAACACATATACAAGGTGAGTGGAATTTGAGGTAGAATTTTGAGAAGTATTATTTTTATTGGAATCATCATAGTTTTTGAAGCTTCATATGTTGCTATTAACTTTTTTTATTGAAGCTGAACATGTGTTTTTTCCATACATAACTCCTAAACTGTAGAAGAAGAAACTGTATATATTTATATATATATATTTTTTTTTTTAAATAAAAATCATTTTTAGTGCCATGTATCAATTTAACATGGATATTTTAAGGAAATATAATATAATATAATATAATATAATATAATATAATATAATATAATATAATGACTTTTTGTAATATTTAAGTGCATTAAAATGTGACACAGTGTACAATGATGATGTTTCTGTGTGGGACTGGTTTGTGTTCTTGATTTGAAGTGTCTGAGTGTGCATTGTGAAATTCTTTGGCTCATCATTTTTCATTTAATCATGACCTGATAAAATGAAATTAGTATAAAATGAAGGTAGCATTATTACTGTATAGTTTTTAGCATGTCCTTTACGTTTCATTTTTAAAGAATAATTTCTCAGCTGGATTAAGTATTAAATAAAATATTTTACCTGTTCTTTAATTACTCTCTGAATTTCTGCAGTCTATATTCTTAGATAAAACACATGGGTTTTATTGCTTAAATCCAAACTTGATTAGGTTTGGCTAATCTCACTCAAAGAGGACTCTGAAACATGTAGGAATCCTAGGTAATATCCTACTTGGGACTTTTCAATTTTCAAGCTGTTACAATGGTGTGATATGCAAAATAGTGTGGTATCATTTTTTTTGTAATATTTATTTAAAAATAAGTATTTTTTAATAAACAGCCTTTTGCAGCTTTTGTACTTTATATATCATTATGCAAATAATGTTAAACATTAAACATAAAAACATAAAAATTAACGGAGTCTGTGTGGATTTAAAAATCAACATTTATGAATTGTCAGTCGACAATTTAGAAATTGAGCTTTTTTTTTTTTTTTTTTACATTTTACGTAATGATAAAATTCATTGCACCACCATGTGCAAAACCCAAAGTTCACATATGCACCCCACTCTCCTGCTCAGTTGACTGTAAAATAAATAAATAAATAAATAAATAAATAAATAAATAAATAGGACCAAATGAGGTCCAAGTTAAAAATGATGGTTTGTGTTTCTTTATCATTCCATTGCCCTTTTTCATGTATATTTTCTGTACATTTGTTATATTTTTGGCTTAGACATTCAGAAATAAAAATTACTAGCTTAATGTAACAATAGAATAGTTATTCTTTTGGCCATACTTATAGTTATTCGGACATAACTGAAGGGAAATTAGTATACAATTATAGGTAAGAATAATATAGCTATTTTAAGGGAAATTGTACCTGAATATTTTTCAGCTAGTTCTACTGACATCCAAAATATGTCTATATAATAATAATAATAATAATTATAAGAAGAAGAAGAAGAAGAAGAACACAGACAGAGTACATATGAACAGGATTATGCCAAGCTCTACACCTAGCTGAAATAAGATCACAGCATTCTATGAGACTGCTGTTTACTTGCAAGAATCTCTGTGTTTCTGAGATCTCTGAAGATAAAATATATAGATATCCAAAATAATGCAAGGAAGTGTGAAACACCATACCTCCATGTGCATGTACGCATACATGCCAAGAACTTCCATCAAAGTAATGTAGTGACACATGATGCAGTATTTTCAAAAAATTACAGTGTATATAAAAATTCTACACACCCCCTGTTAAAATTGCATGTATTTATGATGTAAAAAATGATACCAAGATGTATCATATCAGACCTTTTTTTTACAACCAACAAAATTCAATTAAAAACAAACAGAAACTTTTTAGGGGAAAAAGAAAAAGAAAAAACTTACAGTTACCTGGTTGCATACGTGTGCACACCAATTAATATTTTTTTTGTTTTGCCTGTAATACAGTGCTCAGTCTTTTTGGGTTAGAGTGTACCAACTTAGCACACCTTCGCACAAATTCCTTGGGACTAGAGCATCTTCAACAAGCATTTATACAGCCTTGCCCTAAATGCAGCATAATGCCAGTTGTGACACAGGAAGTGTACATTGCACCATGAAGAACTGTGGCCTATTCAGCAACTTCTCTCCAATGTTACAGGAGTGTAGCGAAGAGTGAATTGGGAAACCGATGTGACC
This sequence comes from Pangasius macronema, assembly GCA_037577455.1. Lineage (NCBI taxonomy): Eukaryota > Metazoa > Chordata > Actinopteri > Siluriformes > Pangasiidae > Pangasius > Pangasius macronema. The sequence goes on from CM074950.1 coordinate 18,033,941, forward strand.
TTAGGACCCATTAGAAAAAGGAAGGTCCTTGATATACTTTCAGTGGCTACATCTCATTTTCTAAGCTTGAGACCCACCCTGAGCTCTTATGTGTGGTAGAGAGCACATGGAATTTGCAACCTGGTATAAGAGCAGATGCAGAAACCATAAACTTAAACTCATACCAGTAAAGAGACAGATGGTACAAGCAAACTAAATACTGTGCTCAAATTCATACTGAACACACTTCAAAAATAAAAACACACTGGTCTGCAAAGCATATGATATGCTTGCCAGTATACATTTAATACCATGTTACACTTGGCCTTCAAGAAGATAATCCCCAAAACAGGAGATTCAATAGAGACAGAGGCCTTATAGGCAGAGACAAGCTATGGGAGCCATAGCAATGAAGCATGGGAACCACCAGAGCCTTCCTAAAGCTGGCCATCCAGCCAAACCCAGTAACCATGATAGGAGGGCCTTAATCATAGAGGTGACCAAGAACACAATAGTCACTCTAACAGAAATTAAGAAGTCCTCTCCTGGGTTTTATGGTAAAGTGGCTTGACGGAAGCCTCTCCTCAGTACTCAAATGCATATGGCAGGCATGTAAAGGACTGTGAAAGCATGATCCGAAGAGACCAGAAATGTAATTCAACACCAAGCACAACATCTGGCAATACTGCCATGAGCATACTGCTCATCAACTGGTAATGCCATCCCTATGGTGAAGCATTATGGCAGAATCATGCTTTGGGGTTGCTTCTCAGTATAAGGGCAAAATACAGAGAGGTCCTTGAAGAAAACCTCCAGAGTGCACATGACCTCAGTCTGAGGTGAAGTTTCACCTTTCAGCATGACCATGACCCGAAGTATACAGCCAGGACAAAGCTGGAGTGGCTTCAAGCCCAGCCAAACCCCAAAGGAAATCTGTAGAGAGACCTGATGATGGCAGTTCACAGATGCAATCTAATTGAGCTAGAGAGAATCTGCCAGAAAGAATGGGAGAAGTTGGCCAAATCCAGGTATGCAAAGATTGTAGAGACTTACCCGAGAAGCTGTAATTAATGCTAATGGTGCAGTATGGATCATAAGGTTTTGCAACAACTTGTGCAGTCCATGTAAGTTTGAGTGCACACTGTCATTAAAGCAAAAAGGGGACATGCCAAATACTTAGAAACTCTGAAATTCATGTAATTTTGAATGGACAAAATGGTGCAAGAAACAAAAAAGAGGTTCTGCAGGCTGAACCACCTTGTTAATGACAGAGATCAGAGGAGAATGACCAGACTGGTCTGGGCTGACAGGAAGTCTATAGTAATTCAAATAAGCACTCTTTATGACCATGGCGAGCAGAAAAGCACCTCAGAACAACACATAAAACTTTGAGGTGGATGAGTTACAAGAGCAGAAGTTCACATCAGGTTCCTCTCCTGTCAGTGAAGAACAAGAAGCTGAGGCTATCATGGGCACAGACTCACAGAAACTTGACAATTGAAGACTGTTTTCTTATCTTCAACAGTCCAGTTTGGGTATTCAGTCCAGATTCCTCAGATCCTTGGCTGACAGGAGTGGAACCCAGTGTGGTCTTCTGTGGTTGTAGCCCATCCACTGCAAGGTTTGATGGTTCGTGCATGCAGAACGATGTTTGTCTGCTCACCACGGTTGTAAAGAGTGATCATATGAGTTATTATTATCTTTCCTGGCAGCACAAACCAATCTGGCCATTTTTCTTTGATATCTCATCAACAAGGCGTTTCACCCACAGAACTGTTGTTGTTTTTTGTTTTGTTTTGTTTTTTGCACCATTCTGTGTAAACTCTAGAGACTGTTGTGTGTGAAATTCTCAGGATATCAGCAGGTTATGAAATAACCCTAACCCAGCCCTTCTGGTACCAACATCCATGCCATGGCTAAAGTCACAGATATCACACTTTTTCTTCATTTTGATGTTTGCTGTGAACATTACCCAAAGCTCTTGACTTCTGCATGATTTTATGCATTGCCCTGCTGCCACATGATTGGCTGATTAGCTAACTGTGTTCCTAATATGGTTAGTGTACATACAGTATATGTCATATTATAAGGATTTTGTGTTTTCAGGATGTTGAAATGTTGAACAGCTGAACCTACCACCCTCAGGTACATGATGACAAGGCTACTGACCATCATGATCAGGGTCCATTATTGGTTCCTATTTGATCACATAAGGCCTATATATAATTTGGATTCACCACCAGAGGGCCTTCACATGCTGGATATTTGAATCTACAGTGTGTGTGTGTGTGTGTGTGTGTGTGTGTGTGTGTGTGTGTGTGTGTGTGTTTTGCAGTAGGCTAGCTTTGTGTCTCCTTGTCAGAGAGGGGGCGATACTGCGCTATAGACAGACGCTATAGAGACTCGATGGCTCTTACTACAGAGACCTGGTGATGGTGTGACAGTGTCGCCTGATCAGGACGCGATTATACACGCTTATACTCTTGGATATGTGCCTTTTAAAATGCGATCGATTAAATACTGGGACGTGTCGCATAATCAGGTGTAGATTAGACAGAGTAGACGTGGCTCCATCGCGCGCGGCCATCTGAATCATCACAGGGATTCGTGACACGGATTCTGCTGAACGAATAAAAAAATGGCCCGAGCATCAAGGTAGGACATCGAAATTCGTAAAGAAATCGATTATTTGTGTTTAGTTTCTTATTGAGCGCAGGGTTCTGAGGTTTGATTGATGCTGATGCGCATATCTGGGAAATCTTTCATCACCTATTGTATCCTGATGCAGCATCCTCTCTCATCATCATGTGGAATAGTGTGTGAGACACGGAATAGTAATCCATTGTCTGAATTACACACTGAAGCCAGTGTCATTTCTATTACTATTTACTGTGTTATTTATAGGAGCTGCGATGACAAAACCCCAAAAACAAAAACTATGTCGCATAATAGATTTTATCCTATTATTATTATTATTATTATTATTATTATTATTATTACAAATTATAAACAGCAAAATCCCCAGTGCATTAACGGCTACAGTTTCATTTAACTCATATTTAAAGCTGTTTCAGTGGATGAATGAGATTTTACCCTGATAATGGAGTTCTCATAATATTTGAAGATATATGGTAAAACAAGATAAGTCTTCAATATATCTTTAAATGAACTCTTATAATGTTGGATTAACACACCTGCCATTTTAATTCGTTTTTATAATAACACACACACACACACACACACACACACAGTTGAATTAACTAATGTTAAATTAAATAATATGCTGGTAAATCAGATTTTACAGTGTTAGATTGCTGTCATCTAAATTAAATTAAATCCTTCAGTAAATTAAGTTCAGTTTGGGGATTTTTTTTACATTTTGTTTCCATAATCTCCAAGTCTGAAAATCTTTTAAATAAACACCTACAGTGTTGAATTAACCCCTATGGCTCTATTTTCATGCCAGAAAGCTTAATCTGGTGGTCAACTTCAGTGTTACTCGGCCCATTACAGGCAAGTTGTGGGCAGTGTGGGGAAGGGCTAACACATGCAAATCCCAAAATGGCCCAACTTGGGTTTTTTTGTGGACAGCCCACACTTTGGCATGCCCACATGAATCCTGTGTAGGACCACAGTGGGTTGCCCACATCGAGCCATTGTTGTGGGGCCAATGTCGTGACAATGGGAAAATCCCCAGTAGGGATTTTCCCCGATGTGGGTGCCTACATTCATGGTTACTGGGTACTTTTTTGGTTTGGTGCACATCGATCTTTTGGCTTTGTACAAAACATTATAATTGTATCTCATTACAGAAGCATCACTGTGCTGCACTGCGCACTCATTTGCACTGTGCACTCATGAGAGGAGCTGATTTGATTATATAATTTATAACACTTCTTAATAATGTATTCATTCAAAACCCAAAATTTATTTGCACCACTCTCTGCCATGTTACAACCTGCGCCGATGGTCACAAAGATTCCAAAAATATACAATATGCCGATTGTATGCCTTACTTTTGCATGTGCCCCATCATCACAAAAATAGAGCCCTTAGTGCCCATCTGCACTTACATAAACATTGTAGGTGGTCTAAGTGCATGTTGCACTTTACACATTGCAGGTGCAATGCTGTAAGTGTAAATTCTTGTTTTCTAAGCCTGGATCTTTGGATTTTTACTTTCTATGCCTCTTAGAGCATTTAAGGAAGAAGCTGTGACTTCATGTTTCATCCAATTGGTTTTATTAAAATTTCAGACTAAATTTAATTTAAGCAGCACATAAAAATATAGTTGGAGACAGTGTGGGGAAATTTTTGTTTTTTTTCATTATTAAAATGTGATGCTGTTTATTGAGGACTTCTACAACAAAACACTGGCTTCACATGGTGATGATCCTTTCAGAGTGGACCACAGCTTTTGTCAAAAAACATCATTTAAATACTGACAATAAATGATTATAATTCTGAATGAACATTTGATTGGGCATGTCAGAAGTTCTCTTCTTTTCTTCCACAGCACTTAACCAACCCCTCAGAACAATAAAAACCAGAATGCTACAGCACAACAACAATAATAACTACCCTTGCCTGGACGTGGCCCATAGAGAGCTGCTCCATGGTTGCAGGCGAAATGGTACTACGTTCAGCAGTGCCCTTGGATTTGGCGCAATCCCGCTAATTAAAGGGCTTAGGGCTTGGGCAGTAAGTGGAGGATATTCGAGAAGTAAGAGAAAAGCTGCAGCTGCTTGTCAAGCATCTGACCCAGCTCATGAGAGCAGAATTGGGACCAGCCATAGGAAGACACATTCATTTCATACACCTGGGGTCAGGCAAGGAGGACTTGGTGCTCTAGTGACTGTGGCCACATTGAAGGACTCAGATGGAGGCAGGCAAACCCAGACTCGATGCCTTTTTCTCAAAGCTGAAGGATGTAATTACCTCTGTGCTGTGGGGACCAGAGTGGATGGAAGAAAATCTGGAAAAGGGAGTCAGGATGGTGTGGGAATATGTGATGGAAAACCTGTCAGAAAATGGAGAAAATCTAGCAAGAGACCTAAATCCATGGAGAACATCTCAGTAGCTGAGAATAAAAAGGGGGTTGCCTCTACAAAACTGGAACCTTTCGACAAATGTTCCATAACACAGTGCCTAAAGGCAAAAAGTGCCCTCACAGCGATTAACAATGAAGAAGATCATCTAAATAGGTCAAAATTTTCCGCTCTACATGAGATGTGTGAACCAGCCACATGCAGCCCTTCTATCAAATATGATTCTAGTGCAGAAGTGAAGGAAGACACAACACTAGCCTCTTGCCCTAAACTAAATGGTTGTGAGGTTTTTGTGGGACAAGACACACCTATTTCTACAAGTGACTACACAGATAAGACCACACAAATCAGTAAACACGAGAATGATCTTACAGCTGATGTGAATCTGAATCATGTTTTAAAATCCAAGGAAATTGGTATGCCAAACTCTGAAGAGCATAGTCCAGAATTTGGAGTAGATATACATAACAAAAATGGAATCTTATCCACCAATAGCCATAGCCTCTATAACACCACAGACACCATTAAATATGAGATTGACATTTTAGCAGATACACATCTGAGTAAATCCAATGAATTTGGTGTGGAGAAATCTAAACAGCATGGTCTAGAGTCTGAAGTACTTTCAGAGGACACCAGTAAGACAAATGGAACTTTGTTAACCATCAATCATAGCCACTGTGAGGAGACTATCATACCCCCTGCATCCAACAATCATTCAGATGATACTTTATTAACAATTACAGAAGTGGAACAGGAGATAAAGAAGAGAATAGATGACAGTTCCTTTAACCATGACATGGAGGAGATTGTCCATTTTGGTGAAATGAAGACAGACACAGCTAGTGCCTCTAATCAGGACGTCGATCATGTGAGTGAACCAGCAGAGGAGCATTGGGGGTCACCTGTGTGTTCTTCTCATCATAAGCAGCAAATAATCATGGAAGTAAATGTGAAATTTGAGGATGGAAAAAAAATTAACACCACAAATGAAGCTTTTGAAGAGCTTGCTAATTCTTTATCACAAGGTTCTGGCTCTTTCAGTGTTGCTAATGCTATTACATCCCTGCCTAATCCGGCCCCCACCACAAACAGAACTGCCCTCAGATCCATAAGTAGGCAGCAACAGGAGGAGACCAAGGGTAGGAGATTAGTACTAAAACCAGCATTGGAGCTCCTAGAAAAGCAGGAGAGAGGCCAGGAAGCAGACAAAGTGGCGGACGAAGGGCCTGAAGTGGTGGATGAGGAAGATGGAGATGAGTTTGGAGTCTTTATGAAGGCAGGAGATGAGCAGGTCTGGAATGAAGGCTTTGACGAGCTCAAAAAAGTGCCTTGTGAGAAGCACGCTGGCATTGGTGAGTGAGTATTGCAACTTTATTGCAGACTAGCTCCTGTAGTGTTCACTACTTGTTCTGTCTGATAGGATTGTTCTGTCCCACTACCCTGGGTTGTCTCTTAAGATTTTATAGCAATGCATTTGTAACATGGTCATCCCAGTATAAACAATACATCATGTTTCTGTTTCATATTATTTATACTGACTCTCATGTCAAAGTGACGCTAAATAAGGCTGTACATTAATAAAAACAATAACGTGGTTATCATAATTATTTAATACATTAAGTGGAAGATAGGAAAATAGAATCCTTCACCTGGATTGTCAAAGTTTAGAACCACAATAAGACTAAATACTCTAAATGCTAAATATAAATCAGAATGAGAGTTTTTTTTGGCTATACCATTAAGACTGACATTAATCTGGACTGACTTTGATTCCTGCAAGCTCCCTCACTTCTCATAAATTCTCTGGGAATGCATCTCTCTCTCTCTCTCTCTCTCTGTCTCTCTCTCTCTCTCTCTCTCTCTCACACACACACACACACACACACACACTCCAGTGAGCATGTTAGCCTTGTACTAGGTACAGCTCAAAAGAGTCAGGCTAAAGCAGGCTAAAGGACACTGTGGGAAATCTTGCCTTAATATGCCCATAAATAAGTTTACAAAGTAGATGCTGTATACTGTATATAGACACTGTAGATATGCTGGGAAGCGCCAATCAGATACTGAGTATCCGTAGAAAGCTGATATTTGCCTGAAGCACTGGAATGTGAACACAGTGCCCACATTGTCTTACAGCAAGCTGCCATCCATGATGCTTTGCCTAAGTAAGAAACAGTAGCAATCAAAAGTTAATTTTTTAGATCTGAAGGTATGAGACTAGTGCAACTAATGTATTTGGGAAGTTTATAGCCTCCTGTTTAGGATTGTTCAAACTGTTTGTGGGCTCTATTTTTGAGATCATAATGCCTGCACAAAAACAATACGTAAAAATCACAGCATTTTATTGTTTTGGTAACTTCGGGACCAAATGTAAAAGGCTTGGGTTTCAAATGATTATATTATGAAGAGGTGTGGGTATGCATGCTACTTATATTATATAATACACTATATAATAAGAAATGCATAATACACTATATGACCAAAGGTTTGTTGACACCTGACCATAATATTCATACCGTATGTGCTCATTGAACATCCCAGTCCAGATTTAGTCCTAATTTGCTGTTATCCTCCACTCCTCTGAGAAGGCCTTCCACTACATTTTGGAGCATGGCTGTGGGGATTTTCCCATTGAGCCACAAGAGCATTAGTGAGGTCAGGTACTGATATGGGATGAGGAGGCCTGAGGTGCAGTCACCAATCCAGTTCATCCCAAAGGTGTTCGATGGGGTTAAGGTCAGGGCTCTGTGTAGGCCACTCGAGTTCTACCACTCCAACCTTGGCAAACCATGTCTTCAAGTGATAATGACAATGTGCACAGGGGCATTGTCATGGTGGAACAGGTTTGTACCCCTTAGTTCTAGTGAAGGTTAATTGTAAAATTACAGCCTACAAAGACATTCTATACAATTGTGTGCTTCCAAATTTGTGGCACCAGTTTGGGGAGGAACCACATATGGGTGTGAAGTTTGGCTATATAGTGTATATTATGCAATCTAGACTCATAATTGAAAAATATATACATGCTATATTTAATACGTGCTCATGGGCCTCTACATAGATTGTTAGTTATGTATCATAGGCATTGAAAGCAAACACATGTTTAACATATTTTTAAAAAATGTACTTTTCAGTACATCGCTTGCATATTGCAACATAATTAAAGCCCTGCTTCACACCAGATTCAACGCTGAAAACCAATTGCACACTTGGAGGAATATGTAGAGTTGTTGAATTGTTAAGTGATTTTGAGATCAACTTTTGACATCTGACCTAATTAAGCATCAAAAGAAGGTCATGCAAAAGAAAAAAAATCAGGACAGCTGAAACATAATACTGTTGGTATTCTAATATCACTGATATTGCTGACTATTGCATAAATAAATTTGTTATATCAGTAATGTTATTTTGGAAATATATAATGGATTTGGGTTGATTCTACTCTTCACGATTTTTACAGTGTGTGTCACCGCTGTTGTGGATGTCACATAGAAGTCCATGCTTGACTAAAAGATGCTTCATAGAAAAACTTCTTGTTTGCTCAAATTTTTACAGATGAAGTAAATACATTTGTTGTTACTTTTTGGGTGAAGTGGCCTATTTACTTTGAAGTGGGGTGATATAAATAGTATGCATACACAAAGCCAGTTTGTTAGAACTGGGACAAGACTTGTAAGTCTGCGATAAGAGGGGTTTCGAGACTCAGTAACAAGAACATTTATTATCCAAAATCATTTTGATTATCCCACTTATGCTGTGTCCTGCATCAGCACAATCCATTGTTTTATGACCATTAATATAGCAACAGAGGGCAAATGCAAAAAAATTGGCTTGCACCCAACCAAAATAGCAACACGCCAGTGTTGTAACCAGCAAATTATGCTTGCATTGGCAAAAAATAAAACCCAGTATGTCATACAATGTCAAAAACCACATAAGCACCTCAAGAAACTACTTAGTAAAGATTGTAATGATTTAGGCATACAGTTTGCACAATGCTAAAGTGGCAGCTGTAAGTTTCCATTAATTCTTAGATACTTTAGCCCATTTATCTTGTGCAAAATTAAAGTAGCAAAATTCAGGCAACAGATGTCCTTGCTAATTGACATTTGGGGTAAGGGGAATGTTTTTTTTTTGTTTGTGTGTTTGTTTGTTTTGTTAGTTTTTTGGCAGACTACTGCATTAGGCTGATCCAAATGGGGCAGGCAGTATGTACAGGCAGTAAACAAAAATAGACTGCTTTGTTCAGTTTTGAAATAAGGTTATTAAAGTAGATCAGTTATGAAAATGGGCAACTGGTGAAAATTATTTCATACTTTATAATTTTAGGTATCAAAGCACATTAAAATAGCATACTAACAAACATTTGGCTGTTTGTTTACACAGGAATATAACACAGAAGAGGTTTACTTTGATATTTTATTTCAACAGACATTGGAAACTCCTCTGTTTCAAATGAACCCCCATCCTGGATGTCTGACTGGACCAGAGACCTGTCAATCAAGCAATCAGAGGACACATGGACTGCCTTCAAACAGGAAGTGGTCAGTAGAGGAACAGAGCAGGAGTCCTGGTTTTCGACTGCTGTGGAAAACATGCACCTCGCACACTCATCTCTCATTACTGTGGTACGTGTGAATCCATTGAACTACTTGCCATATACAGTCATGGGAAAAGCACACCCTCCTTTAACACTGATCAGCCGTAACATTAAAACCACCTGCCTATTATTGTGTAATTCCCCCTTTTGCTGCCAGAACAGCTCTGACCAGTCAAGGCATGGACTCCACAAGACCTCTGACATCATGTTATCTGACACCAATCTGATGTTCACAACAGATTATAAGTTCTGTAAGTTGTGAGGTGTGGCCTCCAAAGAACGGTCTTCTTTGTCCAGCACATCCCACAGATGCTCGATCAGATTGAGATCTGGGGTATTTAGAGGCCAAGTCAACACCTTGAACTCTTTGTCATGTTCCTCAAACCATTCCTGAACAATTTTTGCAGTATGGTAGGGCGCATTATCCTGCTTAAAGAAGCCATCGTTGTTAGGGTATACCGTTGCCATGAAAGGGGTGTACTTGGTCTGCAACAAGGTTTAGGTAGGTACATGTAAAAGTAACATCCACATGAATGCTAGGACCAAAGGTTTCCCAGCAGAACATTGCCCAGAGCATCACACTGTATCCGCCAGCTGCCCTTTTCCCATAGTGCATCCGGGTGCTATCTCTTTCCCAGGTAAGTGACACACATGTACCTGGCCGTCCACATGATATAAAGAAAACATGATTCATAAGACCAGGCCACCTTTTTCCATTGCTCCAAGGTCCAGTTCTGATGCCATTGTAGGCGTTTTCGGTGGTGGACAGGGGTCAGCATGGGCAATCTGACCGGTCTGCGGTTACACAGCCCCATACACAGCAAGCTGCGATGCACTGTGTGTTCTGACACCTTTCTATCATAGCCAGCATTAACTTTTTCAGCAGTTTGTGCTATAGTAGGTTTTTTGAGGGACCATGACCCTTCACTTCACCTGTCAGTGGTTTTAATAGTATGTCTTATCAGTGTATGTTTTTATTTATCAGGGCCTAAATAACAGTTGTGTTGCCCTCACCAAATTCTATAAACAAATAAATAACCACAGGTGACACTAAAAAAAACAGCATATTTCAATATGTAGTCATTTATCCCAAAAACTCAGAAACCTGGTGGGACAAAAATAAGTACCTCCTTCCTATTTCCTATTTAAGAGAATAATTAGCAGTCAGGTGTTACTACTAACATGCACAAGATTAGTGTGATTGTCTCTAGAAAAGCAGAACTTTTGGTGGTCTGGATCACTCAGGTGTGTGTATACATTATGCCAAGAAGAAATGACATTAGTTATGACCTCAGAGAAGCAACTGTTGCTGCTCATCATTTTTGGAAGGGTTATAAGGCCATCTCCAAACAATTTAATATTCACCATTTTACAGTGAGAAGGATTGTTACAAAGAGAGCCTTCAAGACAGTTGTCAGTCTTCCCAGGAGTACACGTCCCAGCCAATTCAATACAAGGTCAGACCTTTTAATGCTCAGAGATATAAAGAAAAAACCACGTGACCTAAATGCCTTTGTAAGCATATTAAATGTTTATGTTCATGACAGCACAATCAGAAAAAGACTGAACAAGTATGGCTTTCATGGAAGGGTGTCTAGGAAAAGGCCCCTTCTCTCCTAAAAGAATATGGCAGCATGACTTAGGTTTGCAAAATTGCATCTGAACAAACCACAAAAGTTCTGGAACAATATCTTTTGGACTGATGAGAACAAAGTGGAGATGTTTCATTATCATGCATAGCGCCATGTTTGGCAAAAACCAAACACAGCATATCACCAAAAACACCCCATACCAACTGTCAAGTATGGTGGTGGAGGGGTGATGATTTGGGCTTGTTCTGCAGTCACGGAACCCGGGAAACTTGCAGTCATTGAGACAACGATGAACTCCACTTTATACCACAATATTCTTGAGACAAACATGAGGCCACCTGTTCAACAGCTTATGCTGGACTGAAATTGGGTCATGCAACAGGGCAGTGATCCCAAACACACCAGCAAATCGACATCTGAATGGCTAAAGAAGAAAAAAATCAAGGTGCTGGAATGGCCAAGATCCAAATCTCAGCCCCACATAAGATATTGTGGCAGTATCTCAAGAGAGCTGAGGACAAATAAATGCCCTCAAACATCAATGAACTGAAGGGATGTTATAAAGAAGAGTGGCCCAAAACTATTTGAGATACTGATAGACTCCTACAGAAAACATTTACTTCAAGCTATTGTTTCTAAAGGTGGTTCTAGGTTACTGAATTATAGAGTGTACTTATTTTTCCCACATAGTTTCTGAATGTTGGTTTATTTTTGGGAAAAAATTACTACATTTTGAATTCTGTTGTGTTTTTTTGTTGTCTCCTGAGGTTGTTTGTTTATAAAAGGTGGTGAGGACCACACAGCTGTTATTTAAGCCCTGAGAAATAAAAACAGAGAATTGAAGGAGGGTGTACTTTTTCCCATGACTATATTTATTTCAAATGATAACACGTACACACATACCATAGAGCCTTGGTCTCAAACCGCACACCATTTGCTAAGCACATTATGTACATGACTGTTTAGTATTTTGTAGTATTTTAGTCTTTTTACTGGTCTACTGATAGATGCACATGTTTATCAGTAATTATGAAACTAATGTTTATCCACTGGATTTTTCTGGTTGGCTGTGGTTGTTGTCCATCTGTGTGTGTGTGTGTGTGTGTGTGTGTGTGTGTGTGTGTGTGTGTGTGTGTGTGTGTGTGTGTGTGTGTATGAATGTNTGTGTGTGTGTGTGTGTGTGTGTGTGTGTGTGTGTGTGTGTGTGTGTGTGTGTGTGTGTGTGTGTGTATGCATGCAGCCAAATGTGTTTTTAGAGGCCTTTCCCTATCTAAAATCCTCCTGTGGCGATTCTGACTGCATTCCCACGTTGGCAGAGCTGCTGCAAGGAACTGCAGCAGAAAACAGACCTGAAAAAAATGGGTACGTCTGAGTAAATTTGATTATTTTAGTTTTCTTTAGCATAGAAATTTGTAACGTGGAGTATTTGTAACGTGGAGCTTTGATTGTGTCTGTAGTGTGAACTACTTAGCAATATTGTGTCCTGTTGCCTCAAGCTCTTTAGATTTTACAACAGTACAACTGTAACCTTTATATCCATCTTCTCTTTGTCTCAATAATGATCAATGTAAACGGTGCTTTTGGAAACCCAGCTCCAAGCAGCCGCCTTGCCCACTGACATTACCAACAACTTTAAAATCCAAATCACCTGAACATCATATAAAATATAACTAAACTGTAACTAAAATATTATTGCATTAGAGAAACTGACCCGAGCATATATAATATTATTCACTCATTCATTCATCTCCAGTAACTGTTTTATCCTGGTCAGGATCATGGTGGATCCGGAGCCTATCCTGGGAACACCGGGTGTGTTGTGCGAACTCACCCTGCTTTTATGTTGTGCTATGGTGGTTTTTGTGAGTTATTCACCTTTTGCAGGTTATTCTGAAGTGACATTGTTAATGCCCTCTTGTGGCAAGTCACAATAGTGCAGTATTGCATCATGTTACTACTATAACAAGAGTACATACAATAATTTCTCTTGGAGAATTAATACTGAAAAAAAAAACTGGTTAAACAGTAGGAGATCAGCTTGGGGTCCACTCCTGTCAGCAACAAACTGGAATGAGACTGTTGTTCAAAAAAATCTTAAAATGCACTTTTTCACTCTTTGAATAAAGTGTGACTCAGTGATGAATTGATTCTCTATTACTGAATGAAGTATAAACCAGATTTATTTGATGTTTAAGGAGGCAGAGCCTATTGGACGGCCTTCAGGATCTGGACCGCATGATTGGTGTGAAATACAAGGTGGCAGAGTCTCTGTCCCGAAAGCTTCTCCTGCAGTCATTGGACTTGAGGACCCTGAAACCTGTAAGTTCAGTTGTTGTTTATTTTTTAGAACAGTGGGGAAAAAAACTACGCATACAGTGTTTCCATTTACATATTTGTAACAAAATACTTGTACTAAAACTTGCACTAAAATTATCCATTATTATTATACAGTGTTACACCCAGCTTTAAAGAAATTTGTGTTTTGGTTTGAAAGCATAAAGCTATCATATGCAGATTTATGCTATAATCATGATGTCCTCCTTCAGGAGCGTGCAGGTGGCCATAAACATAACATGGCAAGGTTTTCACCGAACCTTCCAATGTCCAACCAGCAGTTAGCGGCTAACGCTAAAAGAAGACTCTCTTATGACATCAACAGAAACATCATGTCGTAGTTTCCAATTTTAAATCACTCTATTCTTAAACAGCTGGAGAAAGAATAACTTCAGATGGTAACAAGCAGAACTGTTTTTTCCCCTTAAGGCTGTACCCTCTGTTCCCTTTCCTCTGCAGTCAGATGGGAGATTAGTTGTTGTATATTTATGTCTGTTAGTATTTTAGTATGTCCATTACCCCAACAACCTATTTAAAATCAAAACTTATCACATGTATCCTGATGTTGCTAAAAGACAGACATTCCTGGGTCAACAAGGATCAGCTTGATCATATGACATCACCACATTTACCTAACACTAACTAACTACATAATGAACTTTGCTACTGATTTTGATTACACAATAAAAGCATTTACCTAATGTTAGCTTGCTAGTACTTAACATCAGATATCTAATGCTGGAGAGGGAACATTGACATTAGTTAAACCAGCTAGTTAGCTGGTTAACTTATCGAATATTACCAGACTACTATATTATTTCTTTCATTCATTCATCGTCTATATCCTGTGTTGTGGTGGATTTGGAGCCTATCCTGAGAACACTGGGCGCTAGGTAGGAGTCCATCACACGACACATTGCACAAACGTTCAAACATTCATTCATACCTATGGGCAATTTACCGGATCCAGTCCACCTACCAGCATGCTTTTGGAGGTCGGAGGAAACCGGAGAACCCAAAGGAAAACCACGCGGACAGAGGGAGAACACAGGAAGAACAGAAACTCCTCACACAAACACACAATTGTTATACAAACAGCAACAAATGCTGTATTATATAATTACATTATGCCTGGACAATTAAAAGCACAGGCTAGGGATAATTTCACATGATTCAACGATTTCACATGATGCAATAGCCTAAATGACATTCAAACATTCAAATTTCTCCCTTATTGACCCAGGGATTCAGTTGCTCATTTTACAGATACTTTTATCTGAAGTTATTTACAAGCATAGATGTAGAAGAAGACCAAGAGCAACAATAACAACAATAAGAAAAATAATTAAAGGTCTTTTTAAGGGCTTAATAGCAGCACTCCAAACTTAGATTTCAAGTCACCAATAGGGTAACTTATTGTCCCCTGTGTGGACAATAAGGACATTTGGACATTGAAATTATATGACACTGAGCTGAAACATACATTATATGGCCAAAAGTTTGCGGACACCTGACCATTACATTCTTACAGCATGTGCTTATTGAACATCCCATTCCAGATTTAGTCCCAATTTGCTGTTATCCTCCACTCCTCTGAGAAGGCTTTCCACTACATTTTGGAGCATGGCTGTGAGGATTTTCCCATTGAGCCACAAGAGCATTAGTGAGGTCAGGTACTGATGTCGGGCGAGGAGGCCTGGGGGGCAGTCACCATTCCAGTTCATCCCAAAGGTGGTCAGTGGGGTTGAGGTCAGGGCTCTGTACAGGCCACTCCAGTTCTACCACTCCAACCTTGGCAAACCATGTCTTCATGTGATAATGACAATGTGCACAGGGGCATCGTCATGCTGGAATAGGTTTGTACCCCTTAGTTCCAGTGAAGGGAAATTGTAATGTTATATCCTACAAAGGCATTCTGTACAATTGTGTGCATCCAGCATTGTAGCAACAGGTTGGGAAAGACCCACATATGGGTGTGATTGTCAGGTGTCCGCAAACTTTAGGCTGTATACTGTATTTACTAGTCCTGTGCCAAAACTCGATCCATGCTGTTACACTTTACATTTTCTTCTTTGTAATGGAAGTTTCAATAATGCACTTATTGTTCTGGTTCTTGTCTATCCAATTACACTTGTTTCAGAATAAATATTTGTTGTCCAAGCTATCATCCTAGCTCACTGTTAAGTGAAATGAATGATGAATATTTGGATTTTTTCAGACCATTATAATCAAACTGCTTTTATTTTAGTTTTCATTTGAATCAGAAAATTGCAGTGTGCCATTTTTACCAAATGTGAAATTCTGAAGAATAAAGACTGTATTTTCTGAGTTTGAAGATCATGTACTCCTGTCAACATGTCGATTGATATAATAATAATAAAAAAAGGAATCATTGGATTTGACTTTGTTTCTGCAGATGGCTGATTGAGATTGAGGTTGCAAAGAAGCATGACATTATGGTTATTTATCGCATACTCATTTTTCCCAGTGGCGTGTGAAGGTGTTAAAGGAACAGTTTTTTTCATGAAGTATATGCTTGGTGTTTCATGCTTGCTTCTTTAATTTTACACAGTCACATGTCAAAAGACATCTTTTAGCTCAGTAATTTGTATATGAATACGATAGCAGAAAAAGTCTATATTTTCATTTATTCAGTCATCTTCAGTAACCATGTTATCCTGGTAAGGGTTTGAGGTGAGTCTGGAGGCTTTCCCCGGGAACACTTAGTGCACGTCTGGAACACACCTTGGATGGGATGCGAGTCCATTACAGGGCACCATGCACATGTTCATTCACACCTTGGGGGCAATTTAGCATAGCCAATCCAGATTTACCTCAACCCTTTGGGGAGACATGGGGAGAATGTGTAAAACTCCAAATAGACAGTAACCTGAGCTCAGGATCAGACTGGGACAGTGATTGCTTACCTGTGGAAATTGTTCACCTCTCAGTGTCTGTCTCTCTCTGTCTCTCTCTCTCTCTCTCTCTCTCTCTCTCTCGGTCCCTGAACACCAACCGTACCTAAAATGACTCAGCAATGTATGTTCTTTCTGAGGGGACTACAATATTCTGGAATGAATTTAATAACTCTGATCCTGCTGTACCATAGAAAGTGTAGCGTAACAGGGTGCATTAGTATGGGTTGGCAGCTGTAGTGCTCAAGATCTCGCATTTCTACAGAACAGCGTCATTGGCATTGCCTTCCCATAACTCCACATTTCTTTCAATCATCTCACACGCCATCTTATATATTTTCCCCTCTCAACTCTGGTTTTTTAAATATTAATTCTGTGATGTTTTCTGTATATACTGAAAAGATTTTAAGGAATGTTTATACCGTAAATGTTCCTTCAGTGTTACTATAACATTTTAGTTAATGTTAATACCAATGCTTTTATAATGTTCCATAAAGTTTTTGACTAACTGGGAATGAAGGTGTTGGGTCACCACAAGCTGACAGAACAGCTCCAATTTTATGTGCAAGTATGAAGGCAAACACTGATACGACTGCCCACACACAACACCCTCATGTGTTCGACAGATACACACATGCAGAAGTATAAACCAGGCCCTAAGGGGACAAGTGGACCCTCACTGTAGGGGTCAAGCATTCTGGCTTGTACTGTTCTTTTCGTGTAGCCACGCATATACTCACCCACATGCTATATGAATATATCTCTGTAGACCAGTGCCTGTGGTTTTTGCACCAATTAAATCACTAAATGCTCATATGAGGCATTACAGTGGACATTGGATATTCAAGTCTACACAAACCTGTTAAAATGGCAGGCTTTTGTGAAGTTAAAGAATGAAACTAAGATAAATCATGTCTGATCTCTTCCCACTTTTAATGTGAAATTGCAAAGTATACAAAAAAAAGTGAAAAACAATCAAAAACTTTTTTAGGGAAAAAAGGAAAGCTAAAAACCTTATAATAACTTAGTTGAATAAGTATGCACACCCCTAAACTAATACTTTGTTGAAGCACCTTTTAATTTTATTACACCACTCAGTCTTTTTGGGTAACAGTCTATCAACATCACATCTTGACTTGGCAATTGGCTCATTTTGAACACAACCACTTCAATCATTTTAAAAGGGTGTGCACACTTATGCAACTAGGATATTGTAAGTTTTTTATTTTTCCTATTTTTCCCTAAAAATGTTTCTGATTGTTCTGATTTTTCACTTAATTTTTAAGCATTGTAATTTCACACTGAGGGTGGAAAAAATTCTGACAATTTGTCTTGGTTTCATTTTTTACATCACAAAAACCTGCCTTTTTTAACAGGGATGTGTAGACTTTTTATATCCATTGTATGCACTTCAACCTTACTATAACATATCTCTCTGTGTAGTTGTAGACAGACTGTTCTTGCTGACAGCTTGACCACATCCTGCATTGACATTCTCAGTCTCCCGAAAAACACCTGCTCTCTTGTTTTTCCTTAAATATCACACTAATGCATGAGCATCATAGTTATCGAATGTGTGCTTTCGACCAGTTTCTAACTCTATTTGCTGATTTCCTACTAAATGAAAAAAATAAGATCTTTAAACAAAATAATAATTTTAATAATAATAATTATTATTATTATTATTTTGTTAAAAGATCTTATTTTTTTCATTTAGTATTTCCCTTCAGAAGCTGCATAATATATTTACGTGTTTCCAAGAAGACAAAATAACAACTTACACTGATCATCCTGTTCAATAGTTTACATCCCCCTGGCTCTTAATGTATCATGTTGCCTTCTTGAGCATCAGTGAATGTTTTGTACCTTTTGTAATAGTTGTGGATGAGCCCATCAGTTGTCCTAAGTGTGAAAAGATGGATCTGAACATCATATAGCTGCTGTTGGAAAGGTGTCAAATATGCAGAAGGTGCTGAAAAAGCAAAGAACGTGCAGGACCTGGTGGATTTTTCTGAAGAAGAGTTGGCATCTTAACTGCTCGGGACAAAAAATGGACTCATGAACAACTATCACAAAACATAAAAACATCTTTGTTGATCATCCAGGTAACAGCACACAGTATTAAGAATCAAGCGTATGTAAACTTTAGAACTGGTTCATTTGTGTAAATTCAGTTATTATTGTGTCTTGTGTACTATATGTAAACATCTGTTATGTGAAATAGCTTATTCAGGGCAGGATTATACAAAAAACCCAAATGCAATATTTATGATCTCTCTATTTTTTTTTTAATTATTAATATTTTGCAGATTCTGAAAGGCATATATAAACATATAACTCAAACTGTAAATGCAGATTTACAGGATCCATGATAAAATTGACTAGTCCTGATTAACCTCTAAAGCTTCCTCATCGTGACAGTGCATTAAACCTCACAGCAGCATGTGATTCTATACTTACTTCCTCCTGTGAAAGTCTGGAAAAAAAAAACAAACAGTTCGTACAGACAAAGAACATGTAATGTTGTGACGGGATGAGCCAATAACAAACACTTAGATCACAATGGCATCACTGGAAAGACAGAGAGCTGTAACAAAAGAGGCAGATAGTTAGATTGATAGGAGAGTTTAAGGTTTAAGTTGATGGTCAGTGGAAAAACCCTCTTCATTTGAGAAAAACATCTGTCAGGGAAATAAACAAATGGAGGAGAATATTTAAGGGAACAGGAACGTTTTCATTATTACAGATACTTTGTAGAATTCACTTCTTACAGTGTCAAATTAATGTTAATTTTTTTAATTTATGCTAAGTAAGAGCAAGAAAAGACTTTTCCAAAAGACTAGCTAGCTAGACTTATAAACAAACAAACAAACAAACAAAAAAAAGAATGCAAATAATCAGACATACAGTAACTTTATACTTACAATTTATTTACAATATTGAGTAATACAGTTATGAAATAACACGCGATACTAGTTGTGTAAAACTGTTATGGACTCAGTTACTGACCAGTACTGCAGGCACAAGCACTCTGCAATTCTGACTGGCGCTGACATGTATAAGGTTGAGCTATTAGTCATGTTGATTACTTTTTCAATGTTATAAGGTTCAGCCCTTGTGAGAGATCTCCCAATCAATATTATATTTTTCTATGCAAAACCCACCCACACACTTATTTACCCCTAGAGATGCTGTTCATCCAGGTGGGACTCAAAATGGTATATTATAAGCCCTGTTGTACAATGAGCATATTTGCTTGCATTAAAAGAGTTTTTGTGTTTACACTGGCCTCTAGACTCCTCAGCAATCTTTCACTCTGCCCAAATCTCACAGTGAAATTGGTAAGCAACCAGTGCAGCCAGATAATTCTCCCATGAGCAGAAAATCAGACTGCTTTGAAAAAATATTAACAACAAGAAACACAGTAAAACTGGCAGCGCTTTTGGTGAATTGGATGAAGCTGGACACGGAATCAGCAATGTTTGCATGGCCAAATCGAGAAGAAATATTTTTTCAATACAAAGAAAACGGACTACAATTGAGCTTGTGAAAAGCCTCAGAAATCATTAAATCAATCCTTGCATGTTTATAGTGTTATAATTCAGTTTTCAAGCAGTTGAATGTCCAAGTTATGTCAAGAATGGTAAAATTATGTCATGACTGTCCTTGCAAATGCTAACTCTAGCTAGCATGCTAACTCTATGTTTTGGGGGCAGAGCTTTGTGTACATGGGTGGGAAAGATGGGTGGACTCAAGGAGTAAAACAAATCATTCAAATCTGACTCAACTCGACCAACTTAACTGTTTGCCAAATTTGGAATAAAAAAAAAGTTGCCTAATGCTTCTTTAAATGAGCAAACTGTGTAATACTGCAGTAAGATATTTGATAGTTTGATTCATCAAAATACTGATTTTCACCAGAAGTGATGAATAATAGAGACACATTTCTACATTTAATATAGAAACATTTCACTGTCACATTTTAATGAAATTTTAGGGGAAGCTGGGATTGCCATGTAATTTTAACATACATACATACATACAGTACATCGATTAAACCACTGACAGGTGAAGTGAATAACATTGATTATCTCATTGCACCTATCAAGGGGTGGGATACATTAGGCAGCAAATGAACAGTCAGTTCTCAAAGTTGCTCTTTCAGCAGAATAATATGTCCTGCCACACTGCAAACATTGTTCAGGAATAGTTTGAGGAATATGACAAAGAGTTCAAGGTATTGACTTGGCCTCCCACAAATCTCGATCCAATCAAGCATCTATGGGACGTGCTGGACAAACAAATCCAATCCATGGAGGCCCCACCTCACAATTTACAGGACTTAAAGGATCTGCAGCTAACATCTTAGTGTCAGATGCCACAGCACACCTTCAGAGGTTTAACATTTAAGCTAGACAGAGCACAGCTGTGCTTTAGATCTGATTAAATCTTTGTGTCACGGATACAGATGAAAAGTTAAATCAACTGACAGAAATAAAGATTGAAAAATATTAACTCCATGATGCACCGAGTCTATTCAATCCAGTGGATGTTAATTCAACACTGACAACTTATTCACATAAAACTTTGAGAAAAGGGGGACCTCATGGGGGTGGGGGGTTTAGTGGTCAGCACTGTTGCCTTGCAGCTCTGGGGTTGGGGGTTTGAATCCAGCCTTTGCCTTCTGTGTGCAGAGTTTGCATGTTCTCCCTGTTATAGTATAACTATTATAGTGTTTAATATAAAAACACTATTATAGCGTTTTTATATTAAACACTATAATAGTTTGACACTGTGCTATTAAAGATAGGAGTGAAGATCCTTTTTCTGTGGTGAACTTTTAAACCTTGATGTGGCATTAAGAGTCACTTGACTGATTCGAGTTAAGTGAATCAGAATGGAGGATTTGATTCGTTGACTTTATTAACCACTTGTGATGAGAAAGCAGAGTTTTTGTTGTTGTTTTTTTTAATCACACAAGGACATTATTGAAATTTTCAAATGTGGATATGCACTACACATGACCTCGGATTAAATAATAATAATAATAATAATAATCTTATTGGGAGCCGATTCGTTCCGAGTCGCTTAAAAAAACATGATACACCCCAATCTGGCAACCCTGTTGCTTAGTTTCACATCAAGGCGAGACATCAAAAGTGTGCGCGTGCATGTATAAAGAAGAAGCAGAAGCAGAAGTAGGAAGCTTGATAAGCTTTGTGTGTATCATCTGAGCGTCATTTTGCCATTATGTCCTCTTCATCCAGGTCGTGTTTTGTGGTGCTGGCTCTGGTGTGTGTGTATGTGGTGTATCTGGTGCTCGGAGGTTTTGTGTTTTCGGCACTGGAGAAGCCGCAGGAGGAGAAAGTTCAGGCCGAGCTGAATCTTCTCAAGCAGCAGCTTATCAGTAACATGAGCTGCGTTAACATCTCCACACTGGAGCAGCTCTTACAGACACTCCTCAACGCTAACAAATACGGAGTGTCTCTAGTGCAAAACTCCTCCGAGAACTCCAACTGGGACCTGGCGTCCGCGTTGTTTTTCTCCAACACTCTGGTTACCACCATCGGTGAGTCTCATTCAGGTTCAACTTCCTCATCTACAGTCTTACGTACAAATAACAGGAAAAAAACGTGCCTCTGATGACAATTTAATGGGGTTGTGTTCTTATAAAGAGCTTAGGCGATAAAGTCAGGTTAAAGAGACCTCTTGTATTTTTACACGTCACTTGAACAGGGCTTTAAAGGAATGTTCCGGCCCGGGCTAGGAAGAAAAGTACACAGATTTGGCCACAAAGACATGTTTGGAGTCTAAAGATTTATTTTTGGGCTAGAACTAGGGTAGAATGTACAGAGAACAGACTGTGCGAGCAGATTTGTATATACATACATATATGCCAAGCCCAAAATGGCAAAATATTAAACTTTTAATGGTCTTAACAACAAATCACTGGTCAGGAAGGTATCCAGAATTAAACAGACAGATAAAGGAAGTTAGTATGCGAGAGCTTTTCCCTTTACATGTTTAAGCCTTGTGGTCCTTGATGAGCTGCATCAGGTGTGGCCGATAACCAAATAATGATAATCTTTTAAGTAAGGGG
>CM074950.1:18056644-18066859 GCA_037577455.1 Pangasius macronema
GGAGTGCATTCATTCTGGCTAACTTTCTGACCAATGATTTGTTGTTAAGACCATTAAAAGCTTAATATTTGACATTTTGGGCTTGGCCCATTTCATATATATATATATATATATATATATATATATATATAAAGAGATGATAATTCAAATCAGTATCCAATTTAAGTTAATTTGCTTAGTGCATTAATAATAGACTTTAATGCAGTTAGATCCCTAATGAGCAAGCCAGAGGCAGCAGTGGCAAGGAAAAACCCCCTGAGACAACATGACAAAGAACCCTTGACAGGAACCAGACTCAAATGAGAACCCATGCGCTTCTGGGTGGCATCAAATAGTGGGATTATAAACCATTACTCTTCTAAAAGCATCACTATACTATAAATTCAAAGACTGTGTTTATGTTTATGATTACAGTGCCAATTCTTTGATACAAGTCTACAGTATTCAGGTGAGATTATCTAAGCAAGGGTGAGGTTTGGGCGTAAATTATCTCTAAAGAGTTTTTGGGAAGTGCAGATCTTTAGGGTGTACATGAGAGACTTTCCACAACAAAGGGGAAACAGAAGGGAACTGAACTGTTTGTTACAGGAGCACTGGCACCCCCAGACTCTACCCGGAACTGCCACTGTGTTTACATTGCACGCTTGCTCTGTAATACCTGAATGTGTCAAAAACCACAAAATTAGGTTTGAGATATTAAACAAAGTGGCTTCAGGTAAGTGTGTGGTGTAGTCCTGCAGGTTGCACTGTGTTAAATTGGTGGTTATTTGCTTCTTTTAGCTCTTGTAGCTCTCAAGCAAAAAAAAAAAAACTCATCCATCTTAGCTCTGTGGTGTGCAGAACAGACTCATCTTCTAAACACACCCAGAAGTAAAAGGGACTTGTCAAGGACTAATGTATTTTATTGTTCCCCTGTTTAAAAATCACTAGTCTGTTGCAAAATGTGTCAGTGCAAATCATGTCCAATCAGATTTATGCTTGGGTGAACCCTAAAGCCCAACACACACACACACACACACACACACACATGTTATTTACAGAATACACACTGTTTTATTTCAATCGTCAGTCTTGTTTCATATGGTCATGCTCTGGACTAAATAAAAAATACTAAGTCACTTAGTTCTTGAGTGTTTATGAGATAGATATTGAACAAGTTTGTCTGTTACTGACTATACAAGGCATATAGCATTAGAAAGGCAAGCAACAGCTGAATGTTTACAGTACTTTATAGAGCTCATGTGTTTGAAACTCCACCAGCAACTTCCTTCTGGACTGTTTAGTTAGCAGCCTTCATTGTGTGCGTGTGTATGTGTGTGTGTGTACTCTTGTGTGTGTTTAAGTGCCCTTGGCAGACTGAGTAAGCTTTAGGTGGAGTTCAGTGTAATTACATTTTCACTCTGACTTCAGATGCTTCTCTTTTGTTTACTCCGCATTAAGTCACACTTTCTGAAATGTACACAGACCTGTAGAAGTTAATTGCTCTATAAACAATTAAATGAAGTCTTCTTCTCTTAGCAGAAGAATCTTGAAACTTGTAAAGTGTATCCTACATGGTTAAATACTTTCAGGGGAATTGACTGAAGTGAAAAAATCTTAGCTCAAGTGTGAAAATTGTCAATGCAGCTCTTTTGCTGCATTCAGCTAAGAGGCAGGAAGCCAAACATCTCACAGGAAATTGTAAGATGACCCAGAAAAAGCCATCAGATGTCGCTACAGCATTCAGGAAAATTCTGAAAAGGAGCCACAGATGATGAAAAATCAGGTTTTGACCAAAATCACGTTTTTCTGCCAGTAGTATACTTTCACCAAAACTATGGACATGATTTTATGTAGGCTGCTTTCTGTCTTTGCCTTGACTTACCTTTGCCTGTAAGTCATGCTTGCTAAGGAGCCACTGATGATAAGATATCAGTAAATGCAATCGGTCTCCCAAAAGATGTGTAAAACCTTGTTCCAGGTTTTGAATAGTTATACGCCGTAGCAAAATGGACATAACCCTAATAAATTCAGTTTGTAATCCAATACCAGCTGTCAAAATATCTGCACACAAACAACCTAACAAAAAAGACATTAATAATAAGAACTGTAATCAACACAACAGAGTTAACTGAATTCATTGGTGATCACTTTTTCTACCGATGTTGGCGTGAAGAGGCTCCTGTTTAAATGCCGTGAGTGACTTTTACATCAGGTGATGAGACAGGGACTAGTGCGGATGACGCTGAAAATCAAATCATTTCCCTTTCTAAACTTGAATTCTTTAAAATTTGGCTTTAATGGTGTTTTCCCATAAGTAGGTTAGGTTATAAAAGGAGGCAGGCACCTTCCTGTGGAAAGAGGAATGTAGTTTTTAAAATTTTCCTCTTTCACTTAAGGTGGTAAAACTACTAAAATGTTACTTGTGGTTGAGATGCATGCAAAAGAGAGACGTACTTCAGTTCAGGAAGCCTGTAGTTTTCAGAACTAGGACGAAATGTCAAAATTTGGTTTCACAGGCCGCTGCACAAATCTGAATGTCTTGTTGAGGATGAACGAGTAGCCACATTTGCACCTTTCCTGCTGTCTGGTGCCATTTTCTCTTCAACTCCTACATCAAACCTTTTAAAATTTTGCAAATAATCTAGTATTTTCTTTTTATAGAAATTTTGTGATTGTCAACTATTTCTTTACAATTGTTCGAAGTTATCTCTCACAGGATGCCTCTCTCTCTCTCTCTCTCTCTCTCTCTCTCTCTCTCTCTCTCTCTCTCTCTCTCACATAATGTTTTCATTTTCTCTTTGTTCTTTCTGATTATGTTAAAATGGCCCATTTTATGTCTAAAAGTATAGTGATGGTAAAAGTTTTACTCTACAAATATTCTGTACAACTTTCTGCTCAACTCTACAATAACACTGGAGAATTATCTCTCCTTTAGATCTTACCTTTTCTCTTCGTTTTGAACCAAAGTAACTTCGGAAAACGTATCTCTACAATAGGAAAGTCCAAGGGTAAAAGGTACTCCCAGTAAAATCTACCTTCAAATCTGCCTGCGTGCCTGGGGTCCAAAAGTCACGTATAGACAACAAGAGATAACTTTCCCTAGCAACCCATAGCAACGGCAAGGCCTGAACATATAGGGATTTAAAAAATGAATTAAAAACTCATAATACTCTAGCTGTTTATAATTTTATTAGCTAATTTTATAAACATAAAAAAAAACCCTACTGATTAGGGCATTTGAGTCTTGGTTTCTATGAGAATTGTCTTTATTGAACATGACATTTTTTTATATAGATAGCTCCATAATTATTGGCACACTAAAAATAGGTTTTAAAGAAAAGATTATGGGGAAACAAAGTTTTTTTGTAGTTAATTTGCTTACTCTTGCACTGAACCTCTGAGAGGAATTGAACCATTAATTGAAATCAGTTTATTCTAAATAAGTTTTATTCCTGTGTGTCTTCTCTAGGTTATGGCCACACCACCCCGCTGTCTGATGTGGGGAAAGCGTTCGCCATTGTGTATGCCTTATTCGGCGTCCCCTTCACCATGCTGGTGCTGACGGCATGTGTGCAGCGCCTCATGGTGCCGTTGAACCTACGGCCGGTGGCGTCATGGTGTCGGCGGTTCGGCTGGCATCCTCACACTGCCAGCATCATACATTTTGTCCTCCTGCTCCTAGTGGTCATTGTGTTGTTCTTTTTGGTGCCAGCTATTGTTTTCAGCATCATTGAGGAGTCGTGGTCATTTCTGGAGGCTTTTTATTTCTGCTTCATCTCCCTTTGCACCATCGGGTTAGGCGACTTTGTCCCAGGCGAGCAGCCCAATCAGAAACTTCGTCCACTCTACAAGATCTCTGTAATGGGTAAGTGAATTATTGCAATGATAGTATGGTACACTGCCATAGTGAGTGTTATAAATCATAAGGAGTTCTTACTAATCCATCTCGGGGCAGAGGTAAGGGGTGGCTTGGGCTGGCGTGAAATATCATTGGCCACCCAGCGCATTTTTTTGTTTAATTCACCCACTTTATACATTTGTTTACACTTGTGCACAAGGCAATTTCTGATGTTTTTTGTGTTTGTATTATCCTCCAAAAAAGATTGTCAAAATTGATGATTTTGCTGAGCTTCGAAAACTCATCGAAAAAGCATTGAGAACTCCAAAACTCCTAACCCTAACAGATTAATAATACAATCACGACTGATTACTAATCACTTTTGAACCATATAATTGAAACAGATGCAGCATGTATGCTGCCTCTGTAGGTTGCACTGTCATGCTTTGCTAATAATAGTTGCTTTTAAACTAGAATGGGGAAGTAGCAGTGGACTGTACACCAAGCCATCAACACATCATCTTTAGTGATGGCATCATTTGCAAGTTGTTTGCTTTGCCAGTGAGACACTACTGTTAGTCAGTATGCAAACATGCAATGTTTGATTTCTGAAGGGATTGGTAGCCTGCAAGTGATTTCTCATGTTGTGAGGGGTGAGATGGCCACAGCAGCTGTGCACATTAACTACCTCTGACAGATCCTTATGTTATATTGCATATGCATAATAGGCTACGTTATGTAGACTATACTGTATCAGTAATGCACGTCCATTTTCATTCAGGTAACAAATGATACAACATACAATATCGGATAACCACGTGTTTGTCTAGAAACTTCAAATACAACACAAAAGAGCACAATGATGGATTAAGATTCTGAAAGGGCTTTTTCAAAATCCTAAAACTCTTGCATATACACTTAGGTCCAGAAGTTTTTGGACAATGACAGAGTTTTTGTGATTTTGCCTTTATACACCAC
This sequence comes from Pangasius macronema, assembly GCA_037577455.1. Taxonomy (NCBI): domain Eukaryota; kingdom Metazoa; phylum Chordata; class Actinopteri; order Siluriformes; family Pangasiidae; genus Pangasius; species Pangasius macronema. The sequence goes on from CM074950.1 coordinate 18,061,443, forward strand.
CACAATGGATAAAATAAAACAACCAAGTTTTCACAAAAATATGGCATTTACCATTTAGGAATTACAGCCATTTTCAACAAAGTACCTCCATTTTCAGTGGCTCAAATGTATTTGGACAAAGTGACATAACTGTAAATATAACCATAATTTTAATACTTGGATGAAAAGCCTTTGTAGTCAATGACTGCCTGAAGCCCATGTTCTCAAAACTCAAATTCTGAGTTTCCTCCCTGGAGATGCTTTGCCAGGCTTCACTGCAGCCACCTTCANCCATGTTCTCAAAACTCAAATTCTGAGTTTCCTCCCTGGAGATGCTTTGCCAGACCTTCACTGCAGCCACCTTCAGTCAGGTATTATTACATCTTTAAACACTTGAAAAACTGCTAACTGCACCTTTAAATTTATCTTCGTTGTAACTAATATAAAAAACATTACTGTGAGAGGTAGGCTTTGTGAAAAAAGTAAACATCTCAGTTCAATCTAAGAAGGAAAAACAAAACAAAACAGAAACACTTACCAGAAAGCATGTGGATTAACATATAAGATTTGAATTGTTCCTTTTTTTTAACATAAAAATGCTTACCCATTCAAATGCATACCTGAAGAGACCACATTCAAACACGGCTGTGATGTCACTCTGAATAAACCTACAGTCCAGTAGTGCCAGAGTAAACTGACCTTACACTCTGCTCGAATTACTGCAGAATAACGACTAGCCCTGGAATATGAAGCACTGTTATGTGATGGAGTATCACTTTACAGTTTATCGCTTTCCCTCTCTCAGTTTCATTTTTATAATTAAAAAAATGCTTAATTGGCTTGATTGCAAACCACATTAGCAAATAGGCCTACTGCATGCATGAAACCCGTACTGTACACTTAATTACTACATTTCAACATCCTGTACATATATGAAAAAAAAAAAACAGCAACAATGGCCAAAGTGGGGGTTGGGCTGTTGGACAAAAGTAATTAAAAAAAAAAATTGTTTTACTTTTTTGTGGCATTCTATAATAAAATTTTTCTATTTTTTCTGTTCTCCTGCATACAGGCAGAAACTGGCTCACATAATTACTATATATATATATGGATTAATGATCAATACATCACCACGTCAGCCAAACTTCAGACACATTCCAAAGAGAGCACACTGTGCATGTTGCTGTTTAGTCGTCTCCTCACTGCTATGGTTAAATATAAAAGAGCTATACCAGGAATTAGGCAGATAGAGACATACACATGACCCGTTTTATTACTTTTCCATCTTAAATAAATCTCTCGGTATTCCTCCTTTCTCCTCTCTCTCACTGTCACGTATGTTAAGTGTATTACACCTAGTTTCCTTTCTACTTCACTTCAGAGGCTCTCTCTCACAGACCTTTTCTCTTCTTTCTGTTTTCTGGGTATTTTTTTGCTTATCATGATTTATTCTCATCCTATCAGTCCTCCTGAGAGGTGTGGGTTGAAAGAATGAATGAATGGGGTGGGGGGACAATTCCCTGAACCCGCAGCTGTGTTCTTCATCTAAATACAGCATAACATAGCTAAACATGTTCATCACGTTCTGTAGAATCCATTAATAAAACCATACACGACTCACAACACACACATGCAATCCCCATATCTTTATACATGTAAATCACTTGGCACAGTATAGTAGCTCTATAAACTTTGGTCAACTACTGTCATGCGCATATAATAAAATATTCAGTTGTGGTTTTACAGTTGCAGTTAAGCATGAATCTGTATGTAATTTAATTCAACTCTCAACATTGCTATTTACATACTGTATCACCAGTGTTTTTAATTATAGCACTTTATGGTAACACTGCTGATCAATCATCCAATCAACTATGCAGAGACTAAGCAGCAATGAATGTATAGCACTATATTAACACCTGCAGATACGTTACTACAGTTACCTCTGAATGAATACTGGGTAAATACTCAGTATATAATGATAAAAGAAAGGTTGGGTAGTTCATTATGAACTAATGAAGAAGTGTTATATATCACCTGGAGAACTACTAGCTAACTAGTCATTAATAATGAGTTATCATGTGTGTACTGTATAATACTATTCCAGTCATCATCAACTCCTAAGGAAGGACACAGTAACATTTCAGTCATTAACATCATCAACTCCTAAGGAAGGACACAGTAACATTTCAGTCATTAACATCATTAACTCCTAGGGAAGGACACAATAACATTTCAGTCACTAACATCATTAACTCCTAGGGAAGGACACAGGAACACTGCAGTCATTAACGTCACTGACTTCTCGGGAAGGACACAGTAACACTGCAGTCATTAACGTCACTGACTCCTAGGGAAAGACACAGTAACACTTCAGTCATTAACGTCATTGACTTCTCGGGAAGGACACAGTAACACTTCAGTCATTAACGTCATTGACTTCTCGGGAAGGACACAGTAACACTGCAGTCATTAACGTCACTGACTCCTCGGGAAAGACACAGTAACACTTCAGTCATTAACGTCATTGACTTCTCGGGAAGGACACAGTAACACTTCAGTCATTAACGTCATTGACTTCTCGGGAAGGACACAGTAACATTTCAGTCACTAACGTCATTAACTCCTCGGGAAAGACACAGTAACACTTCAGTCATTAACGTCACTGACTTCTCGGGAAAGACACAGTAACACTTCAGTCATTAACGTCACTGACTTCTCGGGAAAGACACAGTAACACTTCAGTCATTAACGTCATTAACTCCTCGGGAAAGACACAGTAACACTTCAGTCATTAACGTCATTAACTCCTAGGGAAGGACACAGTAACACTTCAGTCATTAATGTCATTAACTCCTTGGGAAAGACACAGTAACACTTCAGTCATTAATGTCATTAACTCCTAGGGAAGGACACAGTAACACTTCAGTCATTAACTCCTAAGAAAGGATAAAGTAACAGTCATAGTCTAACATATACAAATAACATATGCAAATAATCTCATTCTGTAATATTTGAAAATATATCTCAAAGATGACGGAAGTAAGGCACAAACTAACTGATGTATTTATGTGAGCCATATCTTTATGATTGTGATTATTCAAATGGAAACTGACATACTTACACCTTCAGAAAAGAATGATGGGAGGTAAGACATCACTACTACTATGAGTCATGTTTGAAGGCTAATGTGCATCTTGGGTCATACTGCCACATACAGTATAAAGGTTCAAAGAGAGTTCAAAGGGCACAGAGGAGAATACGGAGTGTGTTGACCTCTGCCTTCACCATGCCTTTTTATGTTTATAATAAATAAAGAATAAAAAACATTTCTGTTGTAGGTACAGAAGCAAGTAGGCTACTTTGCATTATCTATTAGTTTTTCAATAGTAAGACAACATTTGAGGAGCACCGGATGTGATTTGTAATTGATCAGTAGTTAGATAGTACTACTCCAGGAGACAAATTAGCCTCTGTAATTATTGTTCAATTCATAATAAACCACCACCCAATTCCTTTATTATTAGTTGTTAATTACCCAATATTCATTAGTAGTTAATAGTAGTGAATTAGGTGTTAATATAATACTACTCATTTATTCCTGATTAGTCTCTGCATAGTTATTTACCTATGGGCTGTTGAACATTACTGTAAACTGTTACGCACTTCGTAGTCCACAGAGAGCTAGTGCTTTAGATATAATTATCCAAACTTACTGACCATACAAATGCTGTGTGAAATGGAGTGTGAAAGATATAAAGATATGTCAGTATTTAATACAATACAGCCTTGCCTGGACATACACAGAAAAACATGCACGAGTAGCATTTAAAAGGGAAGCATGTGTTTCTCTGACCTACATGGACCATTAAGTAGCCTTAGACCTGTCATTAGAATTTGCTAATATACCTAATCTTGAGTCTTATGTCTCACTTTTGAATTTTAACAAAGGCCTCCTTCGCTGACTTCCTGAGCAACGTGGCAATCTTACGCTAGATTTAAGGCCATTAAACCTGAATGGGAAACAGACAGACTGAACTGGTCTTAACACTTGAGAAAAACAAAGCAGTCGCCACAAAAATAGCAAAGCATGCTGGCCACTCAGGGGCTAAGAGCTTATTATCAACTAGGCGTGGTTTTGGGTCTTAATGTGAAATATAGCCACTAGTCTTGTTCATAATTTTTTCTATCATCTGAAAAATTAAGTTTAGATGACTTTATGTACAATCAAATACTCAGAAAAAGGCATTTGCATATATGCATATATATTGTTAGCCTCATACCATAATTGCCTAAGTCATATTTGAACCAAATATGACTTGGGCAATTATGCTATGAGGCTAACGATATGTTACATCTTTGGAACACTATTGTAGGATGTTTGCGGTTTCTTAATGTGAGTTGTGCTGCGAGTGAGTGGATTAATCTCGTGCCCATGGGTCAGTACACATTCAAAAAGAATTCAAGGCTGTGTTCCAAGCCACATAATGAACACTAAGTATACCTAAATAGTAATGACAATTTATAAGGCAGGATGCAGTTTAGAATGCACCCCAAGCATTTGAGGAATTACCTGCTGCAGTTTTGTTCTTATTTTTCCCTAAATATTACAAGGATTACGAGAATAAAAATCAATGTGACTATGACATTTACTGAGTACCAGGTGCAAAACCTCCCGGAGGCTCCACTGTCATCTCACCATGTGGGGTGAATTTATCCCGAGGCCGTTAGATTGTGGGTGAGCCCACTAACTCTAGCTAGAAAGCTAAAATACAATATACAGTGATGTGAAAAAAAGTATCTGCCCCTCGAGATTTCTTCCATTTTTGCATATTTGACACATTTAATTGTTTCAGATCAAAAATTTAATATAAGACAAAGACAACCCAATTAAACAGAAAAGAACTGATTGAAATGGTGTTTTTAAATGATCATTTCATTTATTAAAGTAAAAAAATTATCCAACACCAACTGGCCTTGTGTGAATAAGTAATTGCCCCCTTAGTTACTCAACCAACCACAGTTAGCAAAATTTAATTGATAATTGGGTTAAATTAGACTAGGCTCACTCAGCGTGATTACTGCCAGTCTTATTGAATCTAAACATCACATAGAACGTTTCCAGCAATGTGTAGTAGCCTAAAAGCCTAAAACAAAGAGATGAGACAGAAAGTTATATTTAAATAAATATAGCAGTCTTGAAAGGGTTACAAAGACATTTCTACAGCTCTGATACTCAGAGAACCTCAGTGAGAGGCATTAATGGAGAAAACTTGGAACAATCTTAAGTCTTCCCAAAAGTGTTTGGCCTACAAAAATTCCTCCAAGACTGCATCAACAACTCATACAGGAAGTCACAAAAACCCCCAGATGAACATCTAAGGAACTGCAGGTCTCACTTGCCTCAGATCATTTCAAAGTTCAGGATTACACCACTA
>CM074950.1:18067117-18079617 GCA_037577455.1 Pangasius macronema
CAGAAAATCCTGAAGGAGAATGTCTGGCCATCAGTCCATGAGACGGAGCTTAAGATTAACTGGGTTATGCAGCAACAACAATTTAAACAACAAGTCGCACAAGAGCAAGTCCACCACTGAATGGCTCAAAAGAAACAAAATTAAGGTTTTGGAGCAGCCTAGTAAAAGTCCAGACTTGAATCCCACTTTGATGCTGTGGCAGGACCTTAAACAGGTAGTTCATGATTGAAAGCCCTCCAGTGTGGCTGAATTAATGCAATTCTGCAAAGAAAAGTTGTTGCTGCTGAAGGTGGAACAACCAGTAATTAAGTTTGGGATGCAATTGTTTTTTCACATGGGTGATATAGGAGTTTCACAACATTTCTCTTTCAGTAAGGGAAATCATCATTTAAAACTGTTTTGTGTTTTTTCAAGTTCTATTTGTCTTTCATTATGTTTTGTATGAGGATCTGAAACCATTTACTGTGGCAAATATCCAAAAATAGAGAAAATCCGAAAGATTAAAACTTTGGCCGTGTATATATTTTTTTATCAGAAGCTGTGTGGTCCATGTATTTTATTACCTAATCAGTGTATTTTGTTCTCCAGTCTGTTGGAAAGGTTTGTCACAAGTCAGATAGTGTTAACACTCTAATTAAACACAGGGAGAAGGATAAAAGGACACAGAGAAGTGAAAAAAATATGCACGCTGAATGTGAGGAGACACCTTGCTATTGTGAAGATTGGGCTGTCCTTTGTCGCCACTAACCTTAATGTCAATGATAATGTCCTAACAGTCAACCTGAGTGAGCAAGCACTGTAGCTTTCAACTTGATTTCTTTACTAAAAAGTAGTGATGTGTAACTTCAGAAAGCCTCAGAGGCTGTTAAATGCAGTTGTTGTTAGAGGGCATGACTGCATATAGACCAGAAAATAATAATGTCATCAAGGGGCATGACCTGTAGCCCTCACCTAATATACAGCAGATCAAACAGAGTGACAACTGAAAGTAAAGTGTTTTCATTCTAACATTTATTTTGGTTAGCAGCATGTAGCAGGCTGTAGCCAAAAATTAAAAAGATATATTATGCTATTTAGTCACATATAGTGGCACTATGGTAAAGGCTTAACTGAGCTGTTGATTGGAAGGATGTGATTTCAGATCCTAGCATTGAAAACCTGCCATGGTTGAGCAAGACCCTTAACCCACATCTGCTCAGTTGTATCTCTCGTCTACATGTCACTGATAAAAACACCCAGATCCCAGATGAGTTTTAGCCTGGGTCAGGAGGACGTTAGGTGACAGTTATGTTTACGTTTAAGAGTATAATCGTAATGCTAAGTGAAATGACCAAACTAAGAAAACTTAGGAAAGAGTGTACTTGGAAACTCTCTAAACTAAGCTCTGAATCGCCACTCAGAAGAGCATCTACTACAGAAATATCACCTAAAGAGTCGCTCAAAATGAACTGCTCTCGAATCAACTAATAGCCTATAGCTCCAAAACACACCGAACTAAAAACAAATAAATACATAAAGAAAAAACTTGGACACATTCATTTCTTCCAAAAATAAGACATTATTAGCTTTTATAACGGTTGTTGCCACATGGCTGGTTTATAAATTAGGCTCTAAGCGCACAGGGGGAACTCACCTTTCAGGAGAAGGGTGATTTTTAGTAATAGCAGGTACTGGTGAATCTCCATTGTGAAGTTAGGTGAAGGTTTGAATTGGTTTTGGCTTCTCTCTCTTTCTCCTCTTCTCGCGTCTTCTTAAACTGCCAGCCGCCTCACTATGTGTCGCGCGTGGCCATGTGAGCGCGCGCGCCTCGCTGTGCGCTTCAAATCCAGTTCTGTGCAGCTACACACTCTCCTGCTTCACATCGCCTAGACAAGAGAAACGCTCTGTTAAACACACACACACACACACACACACACACATACACACACACACACTGACCTCACAGTAGCGCTGAATACGCACAGATCAGTGAAGGACCAACATCTACAGTGCTTCCTAAATGAACACTGAATGCAGTAAAGGTTTATTCTACACTGTAAAAGTTAAAAGTGTTCTGTCAGAGCTACTTAACCAGCTCCTGTTCCCTACAATTGTGTTATTTTAACTGGTTAATAGACATTTTACGCATGGTGTCAGTGAGGTAAGCTAAAACTAGCGAAGCTTAGACTATTAAATGTGTCTCATAGCTAAAGGAATGTGTAACTCGTGCTTCTTACCTTGTCTTTGACACACAGAAAGCTGCAAGTGCCTGAAGAACAGCACTAATCCAAAATGCAGGTTTGCGCAGTGCTAGATTTCCAAACTCTCATTAAGCACCTGTTGTGGTCAGCAGAGCCTTTATGTAGGTCCCTAATTTTGTCGTCCGCCTGTCTCCGAGTGTGTGTGTGTGTGTGTGTGTGTGTGTGTGTGTGTGTGTGTGTGTGTGTGACACACACACACTGTTTCCACTGATGTTTAGTCCAAGTCCAAAATGTGCGGGTGCTGTCAGTAAAAGGTGCCCTCAGCCTACACTTACTGAGCTACTGCATTGTCTTAGGAAACAGTTTTTCTATGAATTGCAGTTATTACTGTTACCGATGCTAGCTTAGTCCTATGCTTGTTTATGAAGTTAGTCTGACTCCCTCTCTAGCTGTGTGGTTCTGTCCAGAGTCGTGTGCCCGTTTGACTTTCTCGCGAAATATGACGTGTTGGAAGGGAGTCAGTTGTTGACTCGAGGTGTAAAGTTGGCCCAAACCAGCCAACCACAGTCATCTCTCTCTCTCTCTCTCTCTCTCTCTCTCTCTCTTTCTCTCTGTGCACCCTATATCCCTCCCAGTCGCTATAGAAGGTGTACATTTTTTTAGAATTCCCCTCCCCCCAAATTAAATAAATAAATAAATAAATAAATACATACATACATACATACATTTGCATTGTAAACTGTATTTGGCTAACTTATGACTGATTTTGTTGCAATGTCTAGAATAGGACACAATAGGAATAATTATTGTTGTTTTAATAACTTATATTTAGTAACTGTATTATTAATGAGAAAACGACCAGTGATTTATTCTTAATTGCATCTCCACATTGTTCCTTAGACTACAGGTTCCTAACCCTGGTCCTGGAATACCCCCGTCCTATACACGTTTTAGAGCTTTCCATGCTCCACACACTCACTTCAACTCAGGAAGGGCTGGTAACCAGCTTATTAGTTAAATCAAGTGTGTTTCTCGTCCTTTTTGTGTTTTTACACGACATGTCCCACATAAGGTCCTGGTCCCACCCCTTGGACACGTAATTTTCCGGTAAAAGGCATATCAGGCTGGGTTGTGGAGAGTGGGATGTAGTGGATCATCAAGCTCATCCTAACTGAAAACAAACAAACAAACAAACAAACAAACAAACAAGCAAGCAAACAAACAAGCAAGCAAACAAACAAACAAACAAACAAACAAACAAACCAAAAAAACTGAGATAGATGACATCAAGAGGTTTCCACAATAAATAAATTCTACCCATACCCGAGGCAGCCTACTTAAATTAAGTGAACAACATCAAAAGTGGGGCAGCCACCACAGTAGCTGATAGATATGGTGGAGTTAGTAGGTAAGGGATATACTTCCTCTGAAATCTTACTCAGTCAACAACAAATACAACATGCAAATTTTGGAATAAAATTATTGTACAAAAAGGCACCTGATATTTAGAAGCTCAAATAGATTAAAGGAGCAAATTAAATACTGTGTCTGCTTTCTGAAATATTGCAGTTCTTATTTAGTAAGTCCATAATTAATATTTATCATAATATATAATATTTGAGTATTTTAGAAACTGCTGATCTCCAGGGACACACAACAGTCAAAGTGTGTGTTGTCAGAGATCTCAAATGTGTCTTACCACACTTTTTGTTTTTTTGTGACTCACTCGCTGTCAAGACTGGGTGGAAATGCCTTGATGAGAAGAGAGGTAAGAGGAAAATGGCCAGATTGGTTCGAGCTGCCAGGAAGGATATAGTAACCCAAACAATCACTCTTTACAACCATGGTGAGCAGAAAAGCATCTCACTATGTACTAACCATTGAACCTTGAGGTGGATGAGGCTATCATTGGCACAGACTCACCCAAACTGGACAGTGGTTGGTTAGAAAAAAAATCACCTGGCCTTTTTCCGATCTTCAACTATCCAGTGTGTCTGTGCCCATGATATAAAATGTAACAAATCTAATTTAACCCAGTTATCACATACAAGAACAAAGAAAACATTAAAATGTGCAGTGCAGAAGTATTATAACAGTAGAATCGCAGGACATTTAAGGATAATGCTAGAGTTTGTTTTTGCCACTAGAGGGCTGCAGAGTTTCACTTCTTTATCACTCCTTCCTCAAGCAACCAAGGAGTGCTGGGTTTCATCTTCAGAAGATATATGGGTTACAAATCTTTTAAATCTAATGATCTTTTAAATCAAATAAAACATTTAACCACAAATGTTACTATATTACTATATTATTTTAGCTTCTATTTCAACACTTCTTTGTAGCACACTTTAAGCTGCACTGTAAAATAAGAAATGTGCTATATAAATACAGTTATCAGGGAGCATGGCCACACAGATTGTAAAAAATTGTAATTATATGAGGGGAGCACGTTTGTCTCGCACCTCCGGGGTAGGGGGTTCAAATCCCACCTGTGTCCTGTGTGCACAGAGTTTGCATGTTCCCTGTGCTTCAGGGGTTTCCTCTGGGTACTCCAGTTTCCTCCTGCCTACACTGCATGTCTCCTCCAAAGACATGCACACATCCGACTGACCGTAAAGGATTAACAGGAATCTCACACACGCTAACACGGGACTCTGGGTAGGTCCCACAGGGACGCCTTGTGCCCCAAGTTCTCTGGTACAGGCTCCAGGCTCCCCACGACCCTGTGTAGGATAAGTGGTATGGAAAATGGATGTATGTACGGGGGCATGGTTGATTTCTTCACCTGAGCGTATATTTCCTCACAAAACTCTGTTGATCAAATCTCTGTCAGCTGAACAACACACAGCTGGTTGTGACAATGTTAACAAAAATGCCTGTCCCATCCCACTATAACTATACTTATATAATCATTAATAACATATAATGACATTTAATGTCTCCTGCTTGAAACATCCTTTTTCAAGAGTTATTCATTATAGCTTATATGAGAAATATACATTAGTAATGTCCCACAACATTCACTCAACCCTGTTACCTGAACATATTTGCCTCTATGGAATACTTGGAAGTCACATGTTCATCAAGAACAGTACAGTAAATTTTGTATAGTCAACCAAATTGTTTTTCTTATACCTCAATGTTCGTATTTATGCCTAACCTGTATGTAGCACTGTGGTCCTGCGAGACACCTGTAAAGCAAGCTGATATACAGGTGTGTACATCGTCTTACTGTTATTTCGAGTTGAACTTGAACTTGAACTTGAACAACTTGAAGAAGTGGCATCCTCTGAATTTCCTGAAGATCACGGGAAGAAGAACAGTTCACTTATTATGTTTTCTTTATTTTCATCAATATTGTGATTTTGACTTGACAAGGGCAGTTTGAAAGTACAAACCCTGTTACCCAAATTATAAACTGAAAATATATATTTTTTAAATTAAGTAACTCATTAGAATGTCCTTAATGTCATCTTGCCCTTAGCTAGTTAAACACATTTTGTGTATTTGCTAAGTCTATGCCATAAAGCCCCAACCCATCTTACACAAAAACAAGAAAGTTTCTTACTGAGTTCCTTAATGTGTATGTTTTCTTAGATTCAGTGTTGAAAAAGAATTAAAAAATTAGGCTAAATAATGGCTACGTGACACTCTAATTATGAAATCAACCATTTGGAAAAAAAAAAAACATTTCTTTGGAAACATGTGCGCAGTGTGTTGACCCATTTTGAGGTATGCTGCCAAAGTTGTTAGCTTTCACATTGTTAACTCACGCAAGCAAGCCTTCATATTTGTAACCGCTGTGAACTGTACAAATTACCTGCAGGACTGTTCAGTCATGTTTTCTGTTGTTTTGATTTTAGAGATCAGGTCACGTAGGCAACAAGTTGGGGGTGTGAGAAAATTATCAGTTAAATTAGCAGCTCCTATCGGCCTGTCAGGCCTTGCTTCCGCTGCCTCCACCAACACTCCTATTCTTTTCCAGTCAATTGCTATATGGAAAGGGTCTCGTCATAATTTTTTTTGCTTATACTCTCAGTCTCACATTCGCACTTATTTCACTGATAAAGATTGAAGGCCCCTGTCCCCAGGATGCATGTTGGGATGTTTTATATCTTCTGGTATTGTATGATCATGGGAGCCCTTATTCCTCAACAGAAGGACACAGAGCCTAAAATCCTCTCTCTCTCTCTCTCTCTCTGTTATTTGAAAAATAACAGAATGCTTGAGCCTCAGATTTGGGCAGCTGGTCTTTTGTATTCATTACTGAAGTTGGCTAAAGAATGGCCAGTATGTGGTTTAATTGTTGTGTTGAGTGTGCATGTGCATGTGTGTGTGTGTGTGTGTGTGTGTGTGTGTGTGTGTGGTGGGAATAGCGTGTGTTAGCATGTTGTTAGTATTTTATTATGCAAGCATGTGAGTCAGAGGGAAAATCTTGTCCATCCAGTTAACTTCATCACTTAATTTGAATCACTGTCATTATGTTTGCATTGCAGTGACAGCAGGTGTTTAGGTTGTCTTCACATTCACACACTATTGTATGTATGTATGTATGTATGTATACTTGCTGGCCACTTTAATGGGAGCACCTGTCTCTCACGTGTAAGTACGTTAATGGGTTAGTCGGTTAATACACTGTCGTCGTGTTATGTATTTTTATACATCTATGTCCAGTAGAGCTTCAGTTAATGTTCACATCAAATGTCAGAATGGGGAAGAAAATTGGCACCAGATGGGCTTGTTTGAGTAAGTTAGAAACTCTTCTCCTGGGATTTTCATGCACAGCAGTCTCTAGAGTTTACACAGAATGGTGCGAAAAGTAAAAAACATAAGCAGCATTAAGCAGCAGTTATTGCGGGCGGAAATGCCTTGTTGACAAGAGGGGACACCACCAGAGGGCATCCTCCCTGAATTTTAGGACTATTCGTTTGCGGTCTTACTCACTTCCTGTCAGTACTATATACAAAGCACATTGGCACCCACACACACCACAAAGCCTTGTTGTTTGTTTACAATTGTGTATGTACTCGGCTGTTGAATTCTGCCTTGAACTTTGTGTATGCCTAAGCCTTGGTTCTCTGTTTACTCGTTTGGATTACACTTTTGGATTGGCTATCAATCAGTGTATGTCATGTTTTGACTATGCCCGGACTCTGATTAGTCTCTGGAGCTCCCTACTTTTTCTGTCTGCCTTGAGATATACTGTATGTGTATTGACCCTTGTCCGTTTCTGACTCTGATTTGTGGATTGCTGATGTCTCAAATATGCCTCTTACACATGGATCCGAATCTTGCCCCAGAGTCCCCTATGTTACACATCACCTAGTCTTTTTCATCATAATTGGTCAAATGGATAATTGCATGAATGAGCAGTTGTATATGTGTTCCTATTAAAGTGACCAGTGAGTTGTACCTACAGTGTAATACGTAAGGAACTGTAACTGGAATGAAGCAATTTATCTTCAGCCATATCGGATTTGAAATGAATCACTGACTAAAGCCTATTATACATAGTTTGTCCATTTCAGAGCAATCACACATCTGGATGCTTAGTTGTCTCTTGGCCAACTGTGTGTCACTACATCATTCCTTAATTCACTTTGGACTCAAGCGAGTCGAAGGGAACTAATTATAGGTAATGTAGATAAATGTTTATATAGTCACTCACGTTTAAAGATAAACTAAATAAAGGACGTGACTATATTGAGTGTTTTTCACACAATCATTATTCATTAAAGTCCATACTTCTTTCCAAATGCAGTGATGCAACATAATTTCAGAGCATTTCTAAAATACTACGCTGTTTTATAATTTGTGTGAATTTCATTCAGTATCTGAGATATGTCATTAAACCAATTAAATAGATTGCTATGGTTAGCGTAGTGGTGCTGTCTCATCAGGTTTATGGAAGGCATTTGATTAGAGGATTAGTAACTGCTGCTGCAATTACTGCAGTTAACCTTATGTTTACTTATACAGCAGGTGCCTGTAACTGGTTATGTGACTTTCTCACTGAGATCTGGAGAGTTGTTGAAAGCATCTAGGAAAATTGCCAAAGATGTTATGAGTCTAATCCCAGATCTTTAAATAACTGGAAAATAATATTGTGTTTCATTAAAAAAATGCTTTTGAAATATTAAAGAAATAGGATTAATGACATTGTTTTTTTCTGCTTTGAAACTAACACCACTCAGCTCTGACCCAATTCTCTTCATCCTAGAATATGTTCACAACAATTAAGACCTTGGTTTGAAGTTTCCCTTCTTCTTCAAATAATCTGATACTCCCAGGTCTTGCTTTTATTTCCACATAATAGGTACATTTTACACCTTGAGCCGAGTATTGTTCCAGTCCTGTTCACACTGTAATCACTGTGTAAAATTTCATAAGGATCGTGCTCATAGACATGTCATTCAATGTGTATGCGTGTGTGTGTGTATATACACATGTATGAATTTGTTGAGATATGGTATATGTTTACACATCTTTGTAATTCTTCAAAAGCAAAAGGCCACAAAGATCATATCTGTCACTTTCTCGGGTGTTGGGATTACTGTGATATCTGATCTTAATGTCAGTCTGAGTCACTGAGTTCATTACTAAGATCTTTTATTAATGTCTGCTGAGCTCATCCTTTCAGTCTGAAATCTATACTGTATATCTTTACCTGAGCTTATTTTTTATTTGCTTTTTTATTTTTTTTTATCATTTATTTGAAATCTTTCTCTAAATATGGAAGTCATTATTTGTAGATTCTTAACCAAACTGGCACAGGAACACTGCATGTGAAAAATAAGACGTAGACCGTTGAACATAAACTTGGCTAAGAGTGAATGTTTTGTCCGCAGCTTCCGTATGACTCCATCCTCCACACCTCTGTGTGGGACAGACAGGCTCTAGACCTTTCTTTAACCTGCAAAGCCTTCCTGCCATCGCCTTAATTGGCACTAACGTGAGAAATCTATCAGACTGCTTTCCTGCTCCAACTGAATACTGAAGTGTGTGTCATGTTCTGTGTCTTAGCATGTGATGTACGAGTGTCAATGCCAAATAGCAGTGCATGCCAAACTTTGCCAGCCTTGTGTGTGTGTGTGTGTATGTGTCTAAATTTCTGTTTGACTGGCTCGAGGCTCCTGGGTGGGGCTAGAATGGGATCTTCCAATGAGCCAAATAGACACTCTAACCTACAGTCCTGTTCTCCCAGCCCATAGGGACTTGTAGATTGACATCTGTTTCTCACACTCAACTGTCAGATCTTTTACAGATGCACACAGTTCTGTATTTTTTCTATACTGTGCCATATCTGAATGTCTAGTATACATATATACTATACAGAACTGAGTTGTCCTGTACAGTTATATTTAAAAAAAAAAGGCACTCCTGAATGAGTCATTATTCAAAGCATTTTTGCATTTCAAGAAAACATACCTTTCTCACACATCTGTGGGAAATTCAAGTGCCTCATATGTCATCTTTGGAAACTATTGCTTATGTGTGTATTGACCCCAGGAGGCAAAACATGAGTGTTCCCCCAGGAGGCAACACAAGTGATGCTTGCAATAACCAAAACAGCAACAGTTTTTTTTAAGATCAAAACCTGGACACATCTTGAGGGTTACTGCTCTAATTGGTACTCAACGCGTATTGGGGGGCATCTGTGTGAATTTGTAAGGGTGTGTGTGTGTTTGTGTGTGTGTGTATCAGTAAAGATAATGTATGTATTCTGCTCACCTTTCTGCTACTGAGGGTCTATGCATGTACAGGATGCAAACATTTGTGTAGGTGTGTGTGTGTGTGTGAGCAGTGACTTTATGGTCTGAGCATGCAGTGTGACTGTTTGATGGTATGTGTGAAGGCTGTGATGAATTAGTGTGTTTGCATTTGGTATGTGTTTGAGTATGTGGGTGTCTGGGGGGTGGGGGTGGGTGGGTATTGGGGGGGGGGGGGGGTTAGAAAGACAGCTGCCTTTTACTGCCCCAGGGGGTAATAAAGGAAGAAGGAGGGGCAGTTAGTTGGTCCTTTAATAGGGGCAGGGGGCAGAGAGAGGATCTTTTTTATGAGGGTCACACTGTAACCAAGTACAGCTGCAGGCATCAGCATCAAACCCTTCCACATTCCTCCGTCACCTCCAGGTTCTGCACACGGAACCATGTTCTGTGGTGATTCTTACTTTTCCTATTTGTATGGAGGATGTGCCACTCTGTGTGTAAGCATAAGATTTCTAGGGTCTCTGTGTGACCTCCACTAAACCAGTATACTTTACAATAACAGTCACAACGTCCAATGTTATTTACAGACGTAGACGTACTTGTTTGAAAGATAAAGCAGAGCTTTTCTTAATTTAATGTTCATTTTTGTTGTACTAATATATCTAATGTTTATTTACAATATGAAATGTCTGAGTAGAACCTTCAGCATCACCAGGGATCTCATGCACCCCAACCACTTGCTTATGCTTGTAGTATCTGGTAGAAGGTACTGAACTATTCAGTCATATACATCTTCTTACCCCCTAATCCCTCAAGCCCCCCAACCAAAACACACACACACACACACACACACACACACACACACACACACACACACACACACACACACACGCATACATACATATACATACATACAGTAAATACTGTATATATAAGAAATGCTGTAGAGCATTCAAAAATAATGAAACGAATTGTTTATACATTTAAAAAAATACTATAAAGAGCAGTAAACAGTAATAAATGAAACAAAGTTAGTATCTGGTGTGACGATCCTTCGCTTTAAAAAAAAAATAGTAGTCTCAGGTACAATTTGTGCAGTTTTATAAGGAAATGAGCTGTAAGCGCTACTGAGCATCTTGCAGATGCAGCTACAGCTCTTCTGGACTTTTTGCTGCAGTACTTTTGCAGCAAAATCCAGCAGCCTTCATTATGCTTTTTTTGTCTAAAAAAAGTGGCCTGAATACATTATACGACGAAAGAAATGACTGTATATTATAAAAAAGACATTGTAAATTAAAATACGACCTTTTGATTAGTTTGGAGTATTTGTTTTTGTACTGAATCAATGATGTAGACGTCAAAATAAAAATCTATAACAAAGTTTGTACTAAAATAATAGGGTACTATATATATATATGTAGTGTTACACACCCTATTTTTTTTAAATTTGTGTATTTATTTTGGTATGTAGTATATAGTAATACAGTACTACATAATACTGGTATAGTGACAAAAAATTGAATAAAACTGAAATGGAACCTGCAAAAATATTTATTTTTCTATTTATAATTTTAGGAATTGCTTACTGTTATCATGTCAATGTTTTTGATTAGCTAAAGAATGTCCACCATTAATGTCAACTTGTTCATTGGCACATCCCTTTCCATATTCTGCATCATGTCTGGTCTATAGCCATGTCTAAGTCTTTTATGAGGCATGGAAACGTAATCAGGCTTCTGAAGTCCCTTAGACTTGAAACTGTCCCAAGTAAAATCTAAACTCCTATGTCACTTGAACTGACCCTCTGTAATTGCCCTCAGTGAATTTCAAGAATGCGTTGGACATATGGAAGTGCTGAAAAAACTGGAACAACACAGAACTGAATGCTTTTGAGTGGGATGTATCTGTTCTAAAAGCCTTGCAGCTGAAATGAAAATGAAATGAAATTAAAGACAGAGAGAGAGAGAGAGAGAGAGAGAGAGAGAGAGAGAGAGATTGCGTGTAAGTGTAACGACTAACAGGGAGGCAGACAAGAAAGAAGTCTGAGGTGGAAAACCTGTGAAACAGACAGAGGGGTGGCAAAAGAGGTAGACAAGTTATTCTAGTCACAAAGAGTTGACATAAGAGTATTAACATAATCGGTCTATAGCCTTATTTGCGCAAGAGTAAAATTACCAGGTAACAGCATGAAGGTGTAACTGGTGGAACATGATGATTACATGAGCCTAAATTCACGGTGATAACTGATAAGCAGTTTCACACGATCACAATTCATTTTAGTGCCTTGAAAACGGTGTGTGAAAATGTAACACATCCTCAGCATAGAGTTTAGCTTATTCACCTTGCAGTATATTATTCACTAACTGCTAAGAATTATTACTGCAGTGAAACTATAAAGCAAAGGTATGTAGTTAAAAGTGAGGAGTGTCTGAAGCTGCAAACAGGTCCTGGGAATTTAAAGGGTAAAAAAGC
This sequence comes from Pangasius macronema, assembly GCA_037577455.1. Classification (NCBI taxonomy): domain Eukaryota; kingdom Metazoa; phylum Chordata; class Actinopteri; order Siluriformes; family Pangasiidae; genus Pangasius; species Pangasius macronema. The sequence goes on from CM074950.1 coordinate 18,079,476, forward strand.
AAACCACAACAAAACTTTGATTTACTTTTTAATTGTAAAGTCTCATATAGGCTTCATTACTATTGACCACATTTATATAAAAGACACATAATAAAAAGCATAACAGCATAATATTTTAGTGAAGTATGTACAAAACCTTAAC
>CM074950.1:18114514-18126722 GCA_037577455.1 Pangasius macronema
GGTTTCTTTGAAAATTGCCTTCCAGCTAACAGTCACTTCAGCTAAGAGATTTGGGGAGTGGTATCCTCTGGGCATAAGCTAACCTTGCTTGCTTATCATGCCTGGAGTGACCTTATAACTGAATCAAGGTGTCTGCCCAGGATAATATTGCCTGGCCTTGTGAATCCTTGTCTTTTGACCTTGCATCCTTGGAGGCTAAGTCAGCAGAATTTTGTCCTGTGTTCTTATTTAGACTAACAGGGAGCCACTTGTTCCTTAGGCCCCTGGATCATAAGTAAGCAGCACTACACAGTATAAGTGTGAACAGAGTCAAATGCACCTTGAAGGTGTATTGTGATCCTATAATTCAAACCACATTCGGAGATGGTCTGGGACGTATATGGTCATATCAAATTTGTAGTGTCAATGCGAATGCTTCTTGATTTGCCCTGGACAGCGCTGCATCATTGCCCTAGCCAAAAATATGTAATCAGTGCGGGACTGTTTGGAACTCAAACAGATGATGCTATAATAACAGACAAAAGCAGCTGCTTTTCATAGCTTCATTCTCTCATTTATTTATAAGTTTTGTTAGCAGACTATGTGAAATAAGTTAATGTGTTAAAATGTATGAAACAGTCCGTACAGGTACATGAGATACGATTTATGGGAAAATAAATGATTGAATGCATGATTAAAACTTTTAAAACAGACAAATAAATGCAGTAGAAGACTGACATAATAAATGTGCAATGACAGTCTTTCTCCAATGGAAACAATGCATGAAATCCAATTACAAGTGGCCACTGGAAACGCATTCATAATGCCAGGTGTGAACGACTATGCGATCACCTCGGACATGTGTTAATGCCAGGTGTGAACAGGGCTTTAGACAAGCTGTTTATTTGCTATTGATGGTAAGATACACAGAGCTCCTATGTCTAAGTAGAGGCTAGCCCACTGGGTGGTGGACTACATTATTTTTGTCTATAGACAGGGTGGATACCCAGCCCCTACTGTAACATGCAGCTCTTTGGAGTTACATCTTCTTCTAATGAGCCTGAATACTGCATTATACATTACTTGTTGGAAAATCTCTGCATGTATTCTCACGTCCACAAGGTGGAATTCAGGTATTAACACATTGCCTCCTGGCGGTTATATGGGGCTCACAGAACCACAATCATGTACATAACTAACAATTTTAAGCAGAAGATTCTTATTTGAATCAATTTTAATGATCTGAGAGTCTGGCAAACCCAAACCTGCCTATTATTATTATTATTATTATTATTATTATTATTATTATTATTGATGCTGTTGTTGTTTTGAAATATTGACATTGAAATACTTATATTTTCCAGATATAGCTTATCATACACTAACCCTAGGTCAGATTTTGAAAGGGTCTGAAGAGGCACAAAGCAAAATGTGTGTGTGTGTGTGTGTCATGATTACTGGGGGTTGGGAGATGGGTTATTTCAGACTTGGGGGAAGGGAATGTGCTCTAATCTCTCATAACAATGAACACACACACGCACGCAGACACACACACACACACATACACACACACACACACACACACACACACTTTACATATTAGATAAAGATTAGAGATTATTAGATTCTAAAATAAAAATACTAATAAAAAATAATACAATTTTAAATTAATGGTCAGATAATTCTGACCTAATTTTAAGAGAAAACAAGGTAAATAGTAGTGAATACTACTAAATATATCAATTTATACATCTTTCTCACACATATGTTGCAGAGGAGAAAGGAGTAAATGTTACCCGGTTGTGACTTGACTATAAAAATGTTGTTTTAGTTCTGTTATAGCAGTTAAAGTGGAATATTTGTCTCTTCTAGCTTGTTTCACTGTAATCTTAAACCTTCTCTAAAAGTCCCTATAGCTTTATCTTTCAGGGCTCTACACTATGTTTTAAGGTTCATGTGTTCCCAAATCCCTATAGTGTTTTCAATGTTCTACAGTATATTACTATGTTTAGCTCTATATATATTGCCCCACTATCCTTCCACATGAAATTACTATTCATTCTGCTTGTGTTTTCAAATGGTTAAAATTGTGCCTTTTAAATTACATTAGAAAACGTGTAAATTGCTGTCTAAGGGGGTTTTGAGACCCTATAATCAGTTCTCCAATTTGCCATATTGAGGAAATATAAATATGCTTCCTCTGATGCTAGTTAGCAATTTATCAACGCTAGCTAGCATTCAATATTTGATCTAGCACTTTGACATAGTGCATTTTATCTGCCATAAAATTTAAGCCTCATGTCATGCTGCTCAATGTGACATTTGGAACAGAATGAAAGAAAAAACAAACATTTGAAAAAAACACTATATGGCTAAAAGTATGTGGACACCTGACCCTCACAGCATTGTGTAGCCCTTCCCCAAACTGTTGCCAAAACGTTGGAAGCACACAATTGCCTAGAATGTCTTTGTATGCTGTAGCATTAAGGTTTCCCTTCACTGGAACTAAGTAAATAACAACAGTTAGAGTAATTTCTTATATGATATTTGGTTCTCGTCTGTTCTGTGTGTGAGACATTTTGTTTATTCTATACAGGGTTTTTTTGGGAAGCAGGCACAATGGCCAGTGCCGCTACTGACCTGGACAATGCTGAAGCCCAGAGACAATTAAACAACAACAACCGGCCCAGCAGCACAGGATTCTGGGAAAGCGAAACCACTAGTGCTAAACTGTTTGAATGCTCACGCATTAAAGCACTAGCAGGTGGGAAGAAAAATGTTAACTAAATTAACTAAACTAAATTTAGCTTTATCAACTCCATCATCATTAACTTCTAGAGTGCTGTGCTTCTAACACTCACTCACTTACACCCTTTAGCTTCTCAGCTTGGATACACTCTTACACAACTAAGCTGTTTTTCTAGCTTTTGTAGCAACTAATTAACTATTGGTATCTAATGGAACAACTTCTAATGATTTACAAATAGAAATATGACTGTTAGTCAGAGTAGCAAAGCAAATGTTAGCTATGAGACATGCACATAACTCATGTAAATGTATTCCTCAGATAAAAAAATGTTATTCTGACATATTTTTATGAAGTCCTGATCTGGCGAACAGAATTATGGGCTTGCTCTCTTCAATATACAGTATGTCCAGAACAAAGACCCTTAGAAGATAGCTATTATGCTTTATGCTTACATTTTCCTTTCTTTATTAACAGTGATTGTAGACTATTAGAAGTGGTTTGGTTCGCTTTATCTAGCTTTACTTAGCTAACATGACCAGACAAATAACCTAACTTTCTCGTCATTCATCTTCAGTAACCTGGTGAGGGCGGTGGTGGATCTAGCTGGTGTTAATTAGCTAGATAAACCAGATATCTACTCCCACAATACAAGATCAAATACTCTATTTGAAAGCCTAAAAGTATTTCCATTTAAATCGGTGTGTCTTAATTGTATAATGAACACACAGTTGCCTTAGGGACTTGCCTTGTTTTTTCATGAAAATGGATCAAGGATAAGTGTTTTATTCTTCTAATTACACGTCTTCTTGTAATAACATGTCAGCAAGTCTTAGATCAAGATTTTACATACGGTATGTGCACTTGGTATTAAAATGCTTTTATTGATGTAATAACAATTATGTTATCCTGTCATGTTGCAATATCTGTTTCTTTTCTAGATGAAAGGGATGCGGTGCAGAAGAAAACCTTCACCAAGTGGGTGAACTCTCACCTGGCCCGCGTCTCCTGCCGCATCTCTGACCTGTATAATGATCTGAGAGATGGTTACATGCTCACCAGGCTACTGGAAGTGCTTTCAGGAGAACTACTGGTCAGTTTATTAGGGCGCTTAATTCTCCTAAATGCAGTACATTTCTACTGTTTTACATTTCAGCCCTCATCTTCTATTCAGGGTCTGCATGACCCATTTAAGAGTGCATTTTAAAAAATAGATTAATATTGCAGAGAACATGTTTAGGCCATTTTAAAATTGAAATGGCATTTTGGATTCAGCTGACAAGCCACTAATTATGGTTGATTTGCAAATAATCTTTTTGTCATTTAAGTGAATCAGCACAAATTGTTTGCAACAGTTTCTTTGTGTGTTTGAGTTATTTTCTTGTTAATATGTCCTTGTGGCTGATGTTCATGATGGTTGGCTTTACTAGTGTGTGTGTTTTGCCTGTACATTTCCAGTTTCTCTTCAATCAAATGAATCAAATGAACCAGACCTTGCTTATTCAGTTCACTTAGACTTACTAATTCAACTTATCCCTAAATTGAGTCACTATAGGCCTGATGCTTAATTAGGCCAATTATATACACATATGGTACTGTGCAAAAGTCTTAGACTTTTATTTATTTTAGTACAAATTTTGGTATAGATGTTTATCTTATGACTTCTACATTATTCAATCAGTACAAAAACATTTTCATTTCCAAACATTACTTTCCCTAAAACATTTTAAATGTTACAGGACATTTGTGTGGTGGAAAGCAACATATTAAATAGATAACTTTTTAGACAAAAAACATAATGAAAGCTGCCGGGTTTTACATGCAAAAAAAGACGCAAGTGCGACAGTCAGCGTTTCCAGAAGAACTGTGGCAGATTCTCCAAGATGCTGAGCAAAAATTTACAGCTAATTTCCTTATAAAACTAATGATTCTTTTTTAAAGCATAGAGTTGTCACACCACATACTGACTTTTAGTTTATTACTATTTACTGCTTATAGTATTTTTAGGTAGAAATATTAAATTTCATTATTTTTTGAAGGCATCTTTGCTTTACAGCATTTCTTTGCATGTGCCTAAGAATTCTACACAGTACTGCATATCTTTATCTGTCTAACCATCTTTCTAACTACCCACCCACTTTTCTATCCCAAGCCCCGACCTACAAGAGGCAGAATGCGAATACACTGTCTGGAGAATGTGGACAAAGCCTTGCAGTTCCTTAAAGAGCAGAGAGTTCACCTGGAGAACGTCGGATCTCACGATATTGTTGATGGCAACCATCGCCTTACGCTCGGCCTCATCTGGACCATTATCCTTCGCTTCCAGGTAGGAGAGCTTCAGCAAAGGTCTTGCATTATGAACTGAAAGATTTGTTCTTAACCTGACCAGATTCAGATGTTCAGATGGGAAAGTGATTCTTGTACTGTAGCTGTGTCTGAAATCACATACAGTTGAGGCCAGAAGTTTACATACACTCAGGTAAAGATTTTCAGTCTCAGTTTTTCACAACTTACACTTTTTATGTTGCCAAATATTTCCTTTGCCAAGTCAATTAGGAGTGTCTATCAAAACAACATTATGTAACAGATCACTTTTTAGACAAAAAACACAATGAAAACTGCTGGGTTTTACATGCGAAAAAGGAGCAAGTGCGACAGGCAGAGTTTCCAGAAGAACTGTGGCACATTCTCCAAGATGCTCAGTAAAACTTTCCAGCTAATTTCCTTATAAAAATTACATAAACTGTACCTGAATCTACTGATTATTTTTTTAAAGCAAAGGGTAAACTTGACTTTTAGTTTATTAGTGTTTACTGATCTTTAAAGCATGTACTATTTTTCATTAAAGAAAGTAGCATTAAGTAATAGACCTTTTCAGGCAAAAAAAAATAAATAAATAATGGAGGCTGTCTGGGTTCTCCAAGTTCTCCATGATGCTTAAAAACTTAATAACCAAATTTCTTGTTTCGTTTACTGTTTACTGCTCTTCATATCTAGTTTTTATATGGTTCATTCATTTGAATGCATCTTTACATACTCACGTTCTTTCTAACTTTTGCACAGTACTGTACTTTTTCGGAGAGTTTCCCTTCAGTTCGAAGCAGTGTTTTAGTGTTTGATTTTAATAAACACTGTACAAACCAACTACATAGTACCAGTCTATACTATGTACTAATCTACTAAGATTAATACATATTAAATTTGCTTTAGAGGTTGTATTATGGTATTTAAGCCCACAGATGTGTCTGTGTATAAATGCAATTTCAAATAAGAACTGAAGAGATTTTGAACAGAAGGTGTGTGGTGCTTTTGTCCATTTTCAAAAGTGGCTTGGTTTATTCTCAGGGCAGTATGTTGTAGTCATATTTGTCAGTGTTTGTGTTTGATCTGGTTTCAAGGGTGTATGGTAGATGTGTCCTTTTTTTAACACTGCTGGAGTCATTTGATCTCTGGATGCCATTCTGTTTCCTACAGAGTCTGTGTGATCCATTGCTCTGTGCATGCGTGCATGTGTGTGTGTGTGTGTGTGTGTGTTCATCTGTCCTTGTACTTGTAAGTTGAACAGGCTTGTGTGTGATAGGAAATATGCTTAAAATTGACCAAAACAATTTGTTAGCCTCATAGCATAATTGCCCAATTATGGCAATTATGGTATGAGGCTAACGAATTAGAACAATTGTTCTATATACACAGAAATGTATAGCAGATAAATGATCAGGTGATCAGCAAACCCTAGACAAAACTAAATCAGTAAACAAGAAACAGATGGATAAAACACTAGTCAAGATAGGCAGATGATAAAGTTTGAGAAACGTCACAGGCACACTGCTAGAGTGAGACTTTGTAAAGTAACACGGAGAGCTTGGGTAAACTAAAGGGAGTAGTGTGACTGCAAACAGAGGAGTTTCATTAGTAACCAGGGGATTGTAAACAGATTGACTGACAGACGAGTGATGACGTTGTGAACTGAGGATTATAGTTGTAGTCTTTAACTTCGGGAGCTGCAGAAAAGAGAGCAACAGTTTCCCAAAAGTGAAAAATATTTGAATTTGAAAATAAAAAATTCTGAAACTCTGTCTCGGAATTATTTTCTTCTTCCTTGTTCCTCTCCTCATCATCTGTTAAATTAAAACAGCCTTCTCTTCTCTTCTCTTCTCTTCTCTTCTTCCATTCATTGAATCTATGATAGCTGCTTCTTTCAACTCCTTTTCTATTTTCCTACATCATTTCCTTTTTCATATTCCTCTTCCTTTTCCTTCTTTTCTTTCCTCTGTTTTGGTTTCTCTTCCATCTATCGCTTCCATTTCCTTTTTTCTTTCCTGCTCTCTTTTTTCCCCTATTTTCACCTTTTCCCTTTTTCTATCAGTTTATTTTTTCCACTTATTTATTTTCCACTCCTGTCTATTCATTTCTTTCATGTCACATAATCCCACCCCCCATTTTTTTTCTTTTCCTTTTTGTTCCTCCACCTCTTCCTCGTTCATTCTGTCCCTTTATTTAATTTAATGTAGCTTCTCTCTCTCTCTCTTTTCCCTTCATCATCCCCTCCCCTTCTGAGTGCTGGTTCAGTTTCTCTGCTCAGTCAGCAGGTCAAGCTTAAACACTGCAGCATAGAGAGGGAAAGACTGAGAAAGACAAGACAGAGGAGCAAAGAGAGAAAAGAAAGGATGGAGAAAGAGATGAAGGGACACAGAGGGAAGAGAAAGAGAAAAAAAGGCAGAAAAGAAGTACTTCAGAGGTACCAGCAGTGTCAAGATTCAGGTTTCGTTATTTATGTTCAGTTTTGGGTGATTGGTGTATAGATGATTTACTCACATTTACACTTTTAACCATTTGATTAAAAAAAGTTGTTATGCTGTTGTTATGTGATGGTTAATACTGAATGCTCATGTTTTAATGGAATAACTGTATTGATTAAATATGATTCACTGTCTTAGATGCTGTTGTATCAAGAGACCAGTTTTCATGTAAATATACTATTTGTAAAGTATCATCTTTTAATACAGTTTGTGTTGTTTCGAATCCTATCTGAATCTTGTTGCACATTTTGTAAAGTGTATTGTTATTATGTTGCTGTTATTGTAACCCCCTGTACGTAAAAAGCACCTCGGGATGAAGCCATCACGAAAAGAGTGGAGGGATTTAAAAAAAAACAAAAACAAAAAAACCATGAGGAATATCAGTAGCGTCCATACTCACCTTGCACATGCAGTGATTACGACTTTTACAACTTTAGAATTACTATGAATATAGTATGAGATTAAGCTGCCATGGCTGTGTTAAGAGATTTTCCGGTTCATAGACTTCATAGACATTTTTGACCAGACAACAGATTGTGCTTGAAAGCTACTTCTTAGGTGTTTTGTGAGATGTAATTATTTTCACGAGCCTATACAAAGTCTAAATGTGCTGTGCACTGTGATCCTGATTTTCTTTGACAGATCCAAGTGATTAAAATTGAGACAGAGGACAACAGGGAGACACGCTCGGCTAAAGATGCGCTGTTACTGTGGTGCCAGATGAAAACAGCAGGGTGAGACTCATTTTCTTCATGGGCAAGGCCCTGTATAAGCTTTCATAGAATAATAAAGTTGTAGTCCACTTAGGTGTCTGTTGAGCTGCTGCTCCGAGTGATGCTCCGAGTGAATGTTTAAATGAATGACCTAAAGAACAAGATCACTAAGAGTGACTTGAACACAAGTGTTTCATTCAGCCACATGCCATCATTTCAACAGAGCCTTAATCTATTATCGAATGTCATCAGTGAAGTGAAGTGANGCAGTGGGCAGCCATTTTAGCTGCGGCGCCCGGGGAGCAGTTGGGGGATCGGTGTCTTGCTCAAGGGTCTCACCTCAATCGTAGTATTGAGGGTGGAAGAGAGCGCTGGTCATTCACTCCCCCCACCTACAATCCCTCCCGGACCCGAGACTCGAACCCACAACCTTCGGGTTCACCTTCGGGTTACAGTTCTGACTCTCAGACCATTAGGCCACAACTGCCCCCACTAGACTGACACTAGAGCTGGCCTGGGAATAATTAGAATTTTATTTATTTATGAAAATGCTGAGTAGTGTGGTAACAAAATTTGACCTAGACACAAATTAGATTATAAAAATAGGGCATCTATTAGCCATTTCAAAATAATTTTGCATTTTGACTAATCAGGACTACAGCAGTGGATTTTAAGAACAGCAGAAACAACTGACGTTATTAAAATGATAGATGTGAGCAGTGAATGACAAGACACTTTTGTAAGAAACCAGATCAAAAACGTAACTCTTAAACTACAAACCTGATGATACAGCAGTCTCTAGACCGACACTTCCTGGTTTGAACACTGGAGAAAACCCCACCAAACTTTAAGCAACTACAACAACTTTAAGACAGATACTTGGGGCATAAGCTGTACTATGACTGACCATATGCAAAGAAAAGAATTTAAATGTACTGTACATGTGTATACTTTATGCACAAGGACAATACAGGCAGTCTTTCTAATTGTGGCATACAGCGTACTGTGCTGTGTGATACTACAAGGAATAGTATGTAGTGTACAATATACTCTAATACAGTGTGCAGCATGAAGTATTCCCGTGTGCCATTTTGATAACAACACTGGTGTTATTGGAGGAAGCCATGACAGTTATACTGATCAGCAAAACTAGAAATCACAGCTATAAGAATTTGTTAATAATAAAGATTTTGTTTTGGGCTTATATCTAGTTTCCCAGAAAAGAGAGTGAAAATGCATAATAATTTATAATATAATCAACTAGTAATGTAATTAACCAAATGAATTTTGTATGTCTTCAGGTATCCTGAAGTGAACATTCACAATTTCACCACATGCTGGAGAGATGGATTGGCTTTCAATGCCCTTATACATCGACACAGGTCAGGAAAACATATGCTCATCCCATGTAAGACATTGTTTTTATGGACAAATGGAAATATAGTAATAATAATCCCAACGTTCCAATCGGGAGGAGTCTGCCTACGTAGGATGCATTTCCGGACACTGAGATAAAGGACGGCAGTCTGTATTTTTGTACCAATGCCAATATGAAGGAGCATCGCATGCTCTCTTCTGAGAGAGGAAAATCATAATTCTGTTCCCCATAAAAGGAAATTGTGGACAGAATTAATGAAAAAATAATATTGCAACTAAACTAGATGCATAATACTGGAACTGTGATAAATTATCATGACATAAATATTTTATATCAATATTTGTTAGTATATTTCATTTTGTAGAATATAAAATATTTTATCTTTAGTACATGCACACAAATGCTTTTCTGTTTCTCTTCGTCGCAAAATCACTGGTTTAAGATGAATGTCATCATGTTTCAGGCCTGATTTGATTGAATTTCACAAGCTGACCAGATCGAATGCCACATACAATCTGCAGCAAGCCTTCAATATCGCTGAGCAGAGTCTTGGGCTCACTAAACTTCTTGATCCAGAGGGTACAGTTTAATCAGCTACACATTATACCTCGCTGTATATTGTCCTTACATTTATAAAGTGTGCTTTGTTATTTTATTTCTTAACAACTAACACATTTTATCACTCAGATGTGAACACTGAGAATCCAGATGAGAAGTCTATTATAACATACGTTGTGTCCTACTACCACTACTTCTCCAAAATGAAAGCTCTTATAGTAGAGGGCAAAAGAATCGGAAAGGTGAGAGGACTAATATCCAGGGTATTTCTATTTATCTGACAAATTCACTGTTATGTTATACATAGTACAGCTCACAAAAACATACATTTTAAATTAAAATATCTTTTAATTTTCTACTTTCAAATTTATAATACATTTTGAACAAGTAAATTAAAAAATAAAAAGTAAACATTTATTTTTCTTTAAATTAATCTCTGTGGCTAGTTTTTTTTTTTTTTTATTTTTTTATTTATTTTTTTTTTTAATAAACAATCATACAGAAAAGCCCCACTACATTTATTTCATTTTGACTAGTTAGATATGTGAACTGAGCCTATTAATCTAAGTTAGAAACAATATGTTTCACTATAGTGGCTGTTAGGTTAATGACACTCGTATGACATTAACCACAAAACTCTTACTTATAAATGATGATTCCACAGTGACATGATGTCTTTTTCCTGCAGGTTTTGGAAAACGCCATAGAAGCTGAGAAGATTATTCAGCGTTATGAAGCTCTGGCCTCAGATCTGCTGGAGTGGATTGAAAAAACCATTAGCATCATTAGCAACCAGAAGTTTGCTAACTCTCTAACAGGAGTACAACAACAACTGCAGGCCTTCACAACCTACTGCACTATTGAGAAGCCTATAAAGTATGCAAAACACCAAAGCATTAGCCCGTGTTGGCATTCTTTTCACTGAACAGCATTAGCAATTATCATACTCATCTCACAGCTTATGTTAACATTTACCATTAGCACATTTACCATTGCCTAAAGGCACCTACTATCCAGTACGATGTTACTGGGCTTGCTGAGTAACGTCAATACATGTCTGTTTGTATTGTGACTGCATTGTGTTTGTTAGGCATATTAAAAAAATGCTATTAAAAGCATCAGTAGTAGCTGCCTTTACAACAACTCTAGCTAGTAATTGTAATTTTATATAACAGTATTCATTATTCGAGTTGTCTTTCCACAGCATAAGTCTGCATTAGCCATTAACACACATTAGAATTAGCCTAAATTAATGTTATAATTACAGTTATAATATTACTATTGTCTAATACTATCAAGTACTATTTCTATTTCTAATAATAGATGATAATATTATTTATTATTAATTTTTGTTGTACTCCGAATTTGTTTGGAGGCAATTTCCTGCTAAGAAAATGCATGGGCCCTATTGTAATAATAAAAAAACAAAACAAAAAAAACTCCTGTGTCTATCTAATACTGGTGTGGCATGAAATTATGTATATTTTGTTTGGAAGATGTTATTTTATTTGTATTAATAAGTTTTTTTTCTGGCAGGTTCCAGGAGAAAGGGAACCTTGAGGTGCTGCTCTTTACCATCCAAAGCAAACTCAGAGCCAACAACCAGAAGCCATATGTGCCTCATGATGGAAAACTCATTTCTGACATCAACAAGGTAGAACTAGTAACTAGTGCTGGTGGCTGGTGGTGATATTAGATATTACAATCTAATATCTGTCTGTAGCTTGATAAGGTATTGCTTAACCGTAATAGTTTGTGTTCCAATGTCTCATTGACAATGTATAAGTCTATCTGGATAAGGACATCTGTTAAATGCTGTAAATGTAAATAATATTGGAGCAAAGTATTTTACACACACACACACACACACACACACACACACACACACACACACACACACACACACACACACACATGCACACACTTAAAGGCAGGTAGGGTCTGCATTAATAATTTATAATTTTTTTAGTGTTCCACTCCTTAATGCTCGAATGGCTTCATGTCGTATTTCTGCCGAATACGGTAAACAGAAAAG
>CM074950.1:18134795-18145948 GCA_037577455.1 Pangasius macronema
AAGATGACCTTTCAAACATGGATGGCTGTTAAAATGGAACAAAAATGACATTTATTTCAGGGAAAATAAAATAAAAAGTCAAATAAACAGTTTTGAGGTTGCTCTGGCTACTGTATCTGTGTGTTCCAACTAGTGGAGAAATGTTTTGACCATTGAAAGATAATATTAAGTGAGAAAAGTGCAATACAGAGAAACATCCATACAGTCTAAAAGGGTGTGTGGAAGACTTAGGGAAACAGAAGGCCCATCTAATCACAAGAGCAAACTTACTGTACTAATTTACTTTATTTACTGTAAAGAGAATATCAGTAAGTATAAGCTGAAATCTTCTTTTAAAAAACTAGACATAAACAATGGTCTAAAGGTTTGCTGTTTACAGTTTTTAGAGTATAACCTAGTTTGCTTTTGAGAAAGGTGTCATACAAATAAAAGCTATTATTGTTATCTGTTACAGGTGGAACCATATGGTAGAGCTGGTTGAGCAGAAGAAAGATCATTTGGACTCAATCCTTCACATCCAGAATTATTTACTTGAGTGCAGTGAGATTAAATCACAAATTCAGGAAAAACGCAAAGCCATCGATGCTACACAATATTCGGGCAGTGATCTGGGTAGCGTCTTAGCGCTGCAGCGGCGTTTGTCCACCATGGAGGGAGCTCTCGCCGTTCTAGAGCCCAAACTCATCCATTTGCAGCAGGAAGCAGAAGACCTTGCAACCTCTCAGCCACACAAAGCAGAGGAGATCCTTATTCCCTTTGAGGGTGTGAGTGTGGAGTGGGACGAATTGAAGCGTACTCTTCAGGGTTGTGAGGATTCGCTGACTGTAGCTGGCCGGCTGCAGCAGTTCATTCAGGATTTGGATTCCTTCTTGACATGGATGGTGCAGAAGCAGACAGAGGCAGCATCTAATGAGCTGCCTGAGTCTTTGGACGAGGCTGAGAGGCTCATCAACCTCCACGCAGCTCTTAACGAGGAAATTCGCAGCTATGAGGAGGATTTTGAGCGACTGCAGGCTGTGAGGGAGCTTTTGGACTCAGAGGACACTCTACTAGCGAATGCTGCACTACACCAGTGGCTCCAGAAACTTAGTGCAGGCTGGAACAAACTGCTACAGATGTGGGAGAGCAGGAGGGATGAGCTAGTGCAGGCACACATCTACCATCTTTTCATGAAAGACGTCAAGCAGGCTGAGGCCTTCCTCAACAACCAGGTGAGACCTGTGCCCTCATATAGACAACATATAATGTGATGTGGTAAAGAACAAGACGCTTACCATCAACACAAAAGCACAGAACAGAGCCCTGGATGCATTTTGGTTTACTTGGAAGGGAAGTGAAAAGGGAAGAGTATTGGTATGAAGCTGGAGTGTTAGTGTTAGGGGCAGTCATGGTTAGAGAGTCGGCCTTGTAACCCAAAGGTGAACCTGAACATCGTGGGTTTGAGTCTCGGGTCCGGCAGGGATTGTAGGTGGGGGGAGTAAATGACCAGCGCTCTCTTCCACTCTCAATACCACNCACTACTGTGTGTGTGCACTTGGATGGGTTAAATGCAGAGCACAAATTCCGAGTATGGGTCACCACACTTGGCTACACGTCACTTCATTTTACTTATCCATATGATGGAGTGTAGACTTTTTCTGATAATTCTGTACATGTCTGAAGAGATGTGTTATACTGTGCTCCATTATACGTAGGAGCTATTTCTGAGCCAGTACCTCTGATTTGCAATCTCCCGGCAATCTCCCAATGTTCCAGTGCTCCTGCTTGGGAAAACATGGATGCCTACTGCAAACTGATGTTTGTTTGCAAATTTGTAAAAAAAAAAAAAAAAAAAACACCTTTTGCTCTCTTGCCTCTTGCAATACTCAAGTAACATTAATGAGAGGGCTAGCAGGTTACCTTATAGAAAAAAAGACTTCTATCTAGTGTTATTAAAAACCTGTCACTTGAATTATAAGTGGATACAAAAAAAACAATTTTACCACATTTTTACCTGTTTCTTAATAGAAAACGCAAATAATTTCTCCTCAAGTAAACATCAAAACTCACCTTAACTTGTTAGTTCATATGCCTGGTCATATTGTGCATACAGTAATTCACCAGTATCATATCTTAAAAAACAATTTTTTGTTCCGTGTCGTATAACTCTCCTGCTACCTACACTTCACATTCATATACAGTATATTGAAAGAAAATTAATTTACCGAACATGACTAGTATTTTTTTTACATGCTATATGAGAACACCACAGTTTATAGCTGAAACATTGACCAATGACTTGGTGACTTTTTCAAGGGCAGAAAAATAAAAATGGAAAAATAGAGTATAATATGATGTTCCTGAGCTGCTCTGTGTCATCCTGTCCAACCTGTAACAGTAAATCACAGCTGGTGCTGTGTCAGGGGTGTTGGGTCAAAATTGGCAGGAATTTTGTACACACACATCATATGCCAACTCAGATAAGTCAAATGTCATCAATGCCCAGGTGGAAAAAGTCCAGCTACATGGTGACTGGTAGAAACCAGAGCCAATAAGGAGAGCTCCTGAGAGCTCCTGAGAGTGTAAACCAGATGAAGGGAATCTATGTGATGCTTTAGCCACTGTTGCTAACTAATTTCATATTGCACCTATAAACTAGCATCCAACTCTACCCTTTGTACCCTGTCATTTCCTGTTCAACTGATTTTTCTAAAATCTGCAGGTAAACTAAATGCAAAAGGAAACTTCATTTTCCCAAACTGCTTCACAGCCTACAAACATAGCCACTACGAACACTAGTTCTCAACTCGCATCACCGTATACAAACATGGCCGCCTTGGACCCAACATGCACACTCACTGTCCCGTTCACAATCATACGTCTACTGATCATACACACCTGAACTCAACCACCACTCGCCTCTGTATAAACACTCATAAAACCCAAGTATCGTTTAGTGATTTAGCGTCTAACATACCAAGCCTTTGTCAAAGTGTTTGATACCCTGGTTTTGACCCAACCAGATTTGTTTTGTTTTTGACACTTTTTTGCCCTATGTTTTGGAATTATTTTCCAGCCTGCCTCTTTTAATAAAATCATCATTTGCAACAGTATCTGCTTCCGCCGCATGACGCCAAACGTGTTATTTGCCAGCTTGATCTTGGCATTCTACTACTGATACTTTCAAATCTTTATGATTTAACATTCATTGAAAATAACTATTATAATTGCCTAATAATAATAAATCAGAATCAAGTTTCCAAGAGTTATTTTCTAAATTTCATGTAACAGGATTTTAGCATTTTACATAAAATTAGCACAGATTACAAACAATCTACAATCAAAGATTGCATATATAAAAATATATTTACATACTGTAGGTATGCAGTATTCTTTGAATTTTGAAGTGTCTTTAATAGCAGAAATAATGTTTGTTGAAGCGCCTTACTGTGTATAATTGATTATTTGCATGTGTCTAATTGCACTCCCTGAGCAGGGGAAAGGCATTTAGGGCTCCATTTATATTAGGATTGTTTATATGGATTATCAATTAGAAGAAGATGTAATAGAAGAGTTATTTTCTTTATTTTCTCATTAGGAGTCCTCATTGGCCCATGTGGAGCTCCCTACCACTGTGGAAACGGTGGAAGCAGCCATTAAGAAACACAAAGAGTTCAGCATGGCGATGGAGCTCAATCTGCATCGGATCAAAGCTGTGATTGAAGCAGGAGAGAGTCTCATCAGCCAGAACAACATCTACTCTGAGCGCATCCGAGATCGGGTGGATTTACTCATTACCAGGTCAGACATGACTGTAAATATCTCTCACAAAACACCTAAAAATGATCAAAGACCTCATCAATTGTTTTAACCACTCAGGTTATAGGCTATGATTCTAATAACAGACTTTCATAACGCACTGCCACATTTAGTACAGGTAGTGTGCTTAAATTGGGAAGCTTAACCTAACAGTTTTAATATGGGTTAAATTCTTCTGAAAAATACTTGAATTTAACTTTAGAAAAGTTGAAGAAAGGTACTTGAAGCTTTTGATCAAAGCCACGCATTACAGGCTACATTAAACACTAAAATTTCTTTTACTATTGACAGGGCATTCATACCTTTATATGAGAACAGGGTTATTCTATTCCCAAAATCTGAAACAATGACTTTATACACACAGTATACTTAAGATTAAATACAAAATATTCTTTATCTCAAGCACATTAGGTATATAGTATAGAGTCTCACTAGAAAGTGTGTGAACCCTTTACAGTTTTCTGCTTTTCTGTATAAATTGGAACTGAAATCTTCATCTAAGTCCTAAAACTACATAAAGAGAACCCAATTTAAAAAATGACACAAAAACATTATACTTTTTTACATTTATATATTGAGCAAAATTATCTCACATTAAATACCTTTGTTGGAAAAAAGTATGCAAATGTCTATGAGTTAACTTAAAGGAGTAATTGAAGTCATATATTTCAGTAAATTGGATGGCAATCAGGCATGAGTTTAGAATGCCCGTCTATATTTCAAGAACATAAACTTGGGTCTTATCGTTCAAAGTGTGGTTTTCACCGCACAGGTTTATGGAAGTGTGCCATGCTCTGATCAAAGTAGATTCCTGAGGACCTCAGAACAAGAGTTATGGATGCTCACCAGGCTGGAAAAAGTTTTCTAAAGAGTTTGGCCTCCACCAATCCACTGTGAGGCAGATGATATAAAAATGAAAGGAAGGAAATTCAGCATCACTGTTACTCTCCCAAGGAGTGGTTGTCCATCAAAAATCACTCCAAGGGTGCAGCGAATTATATTACGGGAAGTCACAAAGAACTAGCGTAGTATCTAAGGACTTACAGGCCACTCTTGCATTGAGTAATGCCAACGTTCATGAGTCCACCCTCAGGCAAACACTGAACAAGAATGGTGTGCATGGCAGAATAGCAAGCAGGAAGCCATTACTCTCCAAACAACACTGGTGCCCATCTGAAGTTTACTCAAGACCACGTGGATAAGCCAGAAGCCTATTGGAAGAATTTTCTGTGGATAGATGAATCCAAAATAGAACTTTTTGGTTTAAATGAAAAGTGTTATGTTTGACTAAGATGAAATATTGCATTCCAACATAAGAACCTCATCCCAGCCATGAAGCATGGGGGTGGCAGCGTAATGGTTTGGGGCTGCTTTGCTGCGTCAGGTCCAGGACAGCTTGCCATTATTGATAGACCTATGAATTCTGGATTGTACCAGCAAATTCTAAAGAATGTCAGGGTATCTGTCTGTGAACTGAAACATAACTGTAGTTGAATCAAAGACAATGACCCTATACACACAAATAAGTCTACAAAGAACAAGTAAGTGAACAGTCAGTGCTCGAAGTTGATGTGTTGGAAGCAGGAAAAATGGCCAAGTGTAAGGATCTGAGCGACTTTCACAAGGGCCAAATTGTGATGGCTAGAAGACTGGGTCAGGGCATCTCCAAAACGGCAGGTCTTTTGGGGTATTTCCGGTATGCAGTGATTAATACCTACCAAAAGTGGTCCAAGGAAGGACAACCGGTGAACCAGCGACAGGGTCATAGGTGCCCAGGGCTCACTAATGCGTATGGGGAGCGAAGGCTATGCCACCTTCCCACATAAGAGCTACTGTCGCACAAATTGCTGAAAAAGTTCATGCTGACTATGACAGGTGTCAGAACATCACAGCTTGCTGTATCTGGGAGATGCAGACCGGTCAGAGTGCCCATGCTGACCCTTGTTCACTGCCAAAAGCACCTACAATGGGCATGTGAGCATCAGAACTGGACCATGGAGCAATGGAAGAAGGTGGCTTGGTCTGCTGAATCATGTTTTCTTTTACATCATGCAGATGACTGGGTACATATGCATCGGTTACCTGGAAACAAATAGCACCAGGTTGCACTATGGGAAGAAGCAAACTGGTGGAGCCATTGTGACGCTCTGGGAAATGTTGTGCTGGGAAACCTTGGGTCCTGGCATTCATATGGATGTTACTTTGACACGTACCACCTACTTAAACATTGTTGCAGACTAAGTACACTCCTTCATGGCAATGGTATTCCCTAATGGCAGTAGCCACTTTCAGCAGGATAATGCGCCCTGCCATACTACAAAAATTGTTCAAGAATGGTTAGAGAAACATGACATTCGAACATGAATTCACCAGATCTCACTCAGATCAAGCATCTGTGGGATGTGCTGGACAAACAGGTCTGATCCATGTAGGCAAGGCTGCAGGGGCGGATAAGATTTGGCCAGAGATGTTGAAAGCATTGGACAAGGTCGGGCTGTGATCTTAACACACCTATTTAATGTTGCTTGAAGATCTGGGGCAGTGCCTTTGTAATTTTGCAATTATTGCAATTATAGGGTAATCATACTTCTCAGCCTGCTAGGAAGGTCTAGGAGAGGAGACTCCTCATCTAGTAGCTGAACCTAAGATTCAGGAGGAACAATGTGGGTTCTGCCCAGGCCATGGAACAGCAAACCAGTTCTTCACTTTTGTCAGGGGTAATGGAAGTATGCTAATCTAGTCTATGTGTGTTTTGTGGATTTGGAGAAGGCCTATGATTGTGTGCCTTGACATTTGTTGTGGGAGGTTCTGCAGAAGTTTGGAGTATCTGGGTCATTTCTTCGTGTTGTCTAGTATCTGTATCAGCTCAGTAAGAATTATGTCTACATTCTTGGAATTTAAGGTTGAAACCATTTGGTGTCAGATTCCATCAAGGGTCTTGTGTCTTGTGTGGTTACTTTTCTTTGGTAATGTTTTTCCGTGAGCTTTTTTTTTTTTCCCTAAAAAACTTGTTTGTTGGTTTGGAGACTACTAGGTACTAGGTTTCATTGTTAAACTGCTTGTACAAAAATAACTTTTCACTCCCTTCCTTTATTTGTGATGCACTGGTCTGCCACATATAGCTCCTGTACCAAATCCCACTCCAGCCTTGGATAGATTTTACATTTCTTAGGTGACATGGGATACACATAAAAATAACAACCAATTATGTAGCCTAAATAATCAGGTATTGTGTAAATCTGAATAGTATTTGAACAGTGAAATTCATTCTGGCAGCCCTTTTGTGAACATATTGTTCTGTTTAATTCTGTACTTGACAGAAAGCAGTTGCTCCATCAAATGCTGTACATTGAAAACAACGCCTCTATTTTAGACACACAACAAAGAAGCATATACATGCACACCCCAGTCTGTCTGACTGTTTCACTGTGTACTGCTTCAGCTTTATATAGTTGAAATGACAATAAAAGCCTCTTGACTTGACTTGAATGAAGAAGTGACAATAAAGAGTGTGAAATCGACTCTACAGAATAATAGAAACTGCAGCTTTCGTCTTTCTTCCCATAACCCCTTTCTAACATTAATATAGTGTGCTTGGTTTAGTTTCTCAGATTATTTATAAAAATCACTTTACTTTGTGTGAAAGTGTTCATTAAAAATTGTGTATTTGTAAATGTGAAGCTGTATCAGTTATTTTTGTGGCGTCTCATTACCCCATCTCTTATTTCTACTTACAAGTGTGCATTCACTTATTGTCAACAGCAGCCCTGAACACAGGAAAGGAGTTTGGGGCTCTGTTTTGCGTCAGAATTGTTTGTGATGATTTGAAATAAATTGATGGGGAAAAAATGTTACAGTTGTACAGCTGTAAAAAAAAATCTAATTAAACAGCTAGGGGTAGCAGGACAGAACACTGTAAGTAGTGAACATAATGTGTTTCATTTATGTTTGATTGACAGGGGGAATCAGAACCGTGAAGTGGCACAGCAATGGCTCAGAAAACTCACCGATCAGTGGGAGCTGCAGAGATTCATGCAGGACTGCCATGAGGTACTGTGTGTGTGTGTGTGTGTGTGTGTGTACAGCAACATTGTGGGTAGTAGTAATCAGTCCTGTTCACATTGAGCTATAAAGTCAACTGAACACCAGAAGTGCATACACAATGAAGCAAACTGCACACATGGACAAAGACAAGCTACATTAAATGTGACACTGCTATTGCTTCACAATGGAGCAATCTGAAAACTGTGTGAGGACAAAGCATCGAGACACTCCATTGCCGTTCAGTGCTTCAGAGCTGCATTGCTCTCTTGCTCTTGACAAACTGAAACATCTCAAGTAAGGCATACATCTTGGCAAGAAATATTAGGTTTGTTTATTGTTTGTGCATAGTTTCAACTGTTCTGATTTGATAACTATAAACTTAAAATCAACATTCTTTTAGACAATGGATCCCCATACTCCTGCAAGTCTCCCCTCCCTCTTTCATCTCTGACTCTTAACTTTGCATGCAAGCTCACTCTTACTAACATGGTCACTCAGTCAATGATCTCCATTTTTTTCAAGAAAAAACAAGCTCCAAACCCTGTAACGTTATTCCCATTAATGTTACTGTACTTTTGATCTTCTGTCATCAGAAACATTTTTAGCATTTCTGTCACTGACCATTCACTACGTGTGGAGTCTTTTAAGACCCCACTATACTACTACTTATTCTCCCCATTGTTTTCCTGTTCCACATACCAGGAGGCCATGCATCTCATCTCAATTCATTTTCATAAGCTCAGGGTGAATGTGCACATGGGTGGATGTCTTAACAGGGATTCAAAAGTGAAGCCAAAATGTCTCTGAAGCCCTCTAGTGGCTGTCTGCAGTACAGTTTTTAACCCCACCCATTCCCATGTTAGTGAATGGGACAGTTCAGTTGACCTTGATATCTCCCCCAATATTTTCCCCAATATTTTTATTATTTTTGAAGGAGCTTGTTAAGGTTAGCCAGTTGCTTGTTTTTAAACATACTCCGCTGACTGAAAAAGTGCCTTACTCCATTCAGATGTGTAACTTACTTCAGGTGTCAGAGCTAGATGAAAATCATTGAGAGCAGCATTTTTTTTTCCTCAAAAAATTATTTTGTGAGTGTAATGAGTGTAAATGTTTTTGCCATTGGTTTCGCTGTGTTTCACTAAATGACTTTATTGAACATTGGATTGTCTTGGTTATTATTTTGGTATTGCAAACCAGACTGTATGTCTGAGGATTAAATAAGGCAAGCCTCCTTCAAAATGTTTTGTAATGATGTTCTAATAATTTGCACCTGATGTGATACACCTGTAGGTAATTTTAGCCATTTTAAGTACAAATGCATGTGTCCTTATTTTTTCCTCACAAGTAATTGGATTTTTAAAAAGACTTTTCTTTGGTTTTATTTGTTTAGTTTAACTATGTTTAAAAAAAACACAGGCTTTCACATGACTGTATATATATACAACCGAGCAGTGACAGAGGATTGGAGGGAGCATGGTTCAGTGCAGGGTCTGATAAGTGCCTTAAGGTAAGTAGGTGCTGGTTCAGTGTTTTAACTCTGATGCAGGCAGCTACAAGAGGCCAGTAGAGCATAGCAATGGGGTAGTGTGGGAGAACTTGAGAAAATGGAAAAAAGATCGTTCTTTCACATTATTCCTGCATTCTGGATCAGTTGCAGAGGTCAAGTGGTGCAAAGAGGCAAACAAGCCAGGAGAAAGTTGTAGTAGTCCAGTCTCAAAATGACAAGGAACTGAGTGGTCTCTTTGGATAGAAATGGATGAACTCTCCTGATGCTGTAAAGGAGAAGTTTGCCAGTTTATTAGTGTGAGGCAAGAAGGACAGTTGATTGTCCATGGTTACCCCAAGGTTGATGCATATGATGATATGCCTGCCAGACATTCTGAGATCCATGCAGAAACATGAGTGTCTCTTTCTTAAATCTAGGGATCATCTCAGTTTGCCAGTCCAAAGGCACTGCCCAGAACCTGAAAAAAAAAACTGTCCAATATTGAAGAGGCATATTAACCATACAATCTTGTCCAGCATCTTCAACATCTCTGGCCAAAGAGTATACATCCCTGCACACTCACTCCAGTTAAGGTTTGTCACCACCATAGTAACCTCTGCCACAGAGATGAACTGGATAATATCCAGAGATTTCTGGCATTGCCTCCTACAAATGATCTGGGTTAAGGAGTTCCTCAAAGTGCTCCATCCACCACTCAACAGTTTCCCCAGTGGAGCTCAGCAGAGCTTGTGTCTGGTCTCCTAAGGTACCAAACAGTTTTCCAGAACATCTTTGAGGCTACCTAAAAGTCTCTCCAAACTCCTCCCATGTGCAAGCTTTCACTTCTGCAGTTGCTTTGGCTGCATACTTTCTGGGTCTCCTGTTGAATAGGAGAGCCTTGACAGATGCTGTCACTAATGATGTCCTTCAGCCTATCTTCCAGTTACTGTCTTGAAAGACAATGACAGCCATCTGACCACAACTACTTGCAGCTACCACTATGGTTAAGTTCTTTTGGAGTTGGGAGTTTAATTTGTCTATGAACAAAGTTTCTGTCAGCTCTTACTGAACAATCTGGAAGGTTCTCCAGGGTTTACCAGGTAAGGCCAATACCCTGCCCTGCTCTTTACCTGAGTGTTTAAAACTTATCGCCTCACGTGCGATGATACAATCATATAAATTATCATTGGCCTTTGGCCCAACGTGCTCTGGTACCAAGGACCCCTAAGAGTAAACTTGTCTTTGAACAAAGTATTTGTTATCCTGTGGCTTGTGCAGAAGTCTACTACCATTTCACTGCTTAGGTTCAGATCTGGAAGGCTGTTCCTATCTCTATCATTCCCATCATGATTCCCAGCATTGAATCCCCCCCAATACTACTATGGAGGTAGTATGAGTTATGCTTTAAAGCACCTGCTCCACCTTCACCAAGAAGGCTGAATACTCTGGCCTGCTATTTTGCATATGGACAAACAGCCAGTTTTCCTACCTGAGATTCAAAACCTCTTTGGGGTAACCACTTGCTTACTGGGAAAAACTGGTGAGTATCCCTAGAGCTGCCTGCAGCCTATCCCCTGTGGGAGCTCTGGAGTAGAAGAGAGACTCCTGATCAAGAAGCATAGTATGTCTAGTCCATACTGTATGTGGATGTAAGGGTGTCTATATCTAATCCATATTTTTTCCATCTTATGCAGTCAGGCTCTTTGCCCAGTAACAAAGTGACATTCCTCGATCTGGAACATTGCAAAGGTTCATCTATGACTGTCCATCACATGCCTGCCACCCATCTGGCATTGCAACTGCCATATCTTTTAGCTGGCATGCA
>CM074950.1:18154053-18173570 GCA_037577455.1 Pangasius macronema
CAGATCGCTCAAAACTACTCTCGACTGAATGAGCGTGTGCAGCATCTGGAGCTGCAGCTAAACCACTGCGACCACGGTCACGACCTCACCTCCGTCAACAAGCAGATCAAAAAGCTCCAGGTCTTATTTCAGCACTGACGGCTTACATGCTGCTATAATTCCCTTTTAATTTAACGTTAGCATGCATTTCACTTTAACATACTTTATTAGCACTTTATTAACATTAGGGTTTTATTTGAACTAGGGCTGCATCAAAATTCAATTCAATTCAATTCAGTTTATTTGTATAGCGCTTTTTTACAATGTCATTGCCTCAAAGCAGCTTTACACAAACAAAAAAGTAAAATGAAGTGTGAGAGTGTCAATAAATAATCAATAAAAATTAATGATTGATTGATAATGAAGATAGCTAATTATATGCTAATATACTATAGTTTTTAGTATAGATTAATAACAATTCCTTTAATGGAAAAGGCAGAGCATAATTGATCATGCTTGAGCAGAGCATAATTAAACCATGCCTATTAACCGCTGTGTGTATTGAGTTGTCCCACTTTATCTGGTTTCCTGACTGTATCATACATTTATGATTATATTTATTGATTTTTCCAGCCCAATCAGAACGCATTATCACCTGCTCCTTTGGCCAACAAATTGGTCGTTTTTATGAAAAAAATAAATGGAAAATGAATGATTAGATTGTTTGGAATGCCTTCACCTTGTGTCATTAAGCTGTTGTTTAGATGAGTTTTATAATAGTATTAGATGAAATGAAATGCTGCAAAGAAATATTTTTAAATACATATACGTTTTGGTATTTAAATGATTCCTACAATTCGGTTCAAAAAAAAAAAAGGTAGATTAATTGATCAAAATAATCATTTGTTGCAGGCCTACTTTCAACAGCAATCATTATTTTTCTTTAATTTCTCATTTCTTTTTGGAATGAATTTTAATTTCTCACTAGTTTTAATCTGATGTGTAGTTTCCTATGAGTTTATGATGTAAATTGAAATGATGTGGCTGGTTGTTGGTTTTTCTCTGACAGCATGGCGCTGCTTTACAGCTGATCTGAGTTCAGTTTGAGTTTCATTCCTCCATCCACATCCATCCATCAATCAATCCATTGGCGGTACTGTAGCATCTCTGATTTTCTGTTCTGTTCTTTTTTCTCACCTCTCTTTCTTTCACCACTCTTTTCCTTCTTTCTTTTATATCTTTAAATTTTTTTTTTTTTTTAGTTTTTGTTTTGACTATTATAGTTAGGTCTACCTTATACCTCCAGTGCATATATCCGCTTAAAATTTACACACATAATGTCTTGACCTTGTACTTGTAAATGTATTTTAAAAAAAGTGTGTATGTTTGGGGTTGTTTTCTTGGGATCATACATGCAATCCTTCTTTCTCCAAACATGCCAGGAAGGAATTTTGCCAGAGTGTTTTATTTGTATATTGTTCCAAAAGAGGTCTGATTTGTCTAAGTGCTTTTAGTCGCACATCGCTGTGCTTGTTTTTAGCAGAGGAGTTTAGCATGGGGTGTAGGAATATAGATGGTTGCAGTGCAGCTTATTGCTTATTGTTCTCTGTGTATCTGCTGTTTCTGCTGCTTTCAGGTCATCCTGCAACTCTTTTCAAGTGACTGCTAGCTTTTCTCTTACCTTCCTTATCATTAGTTTGCGAATGAGTTGTGATATCTTGCATAGCGCACCTGTCCAGGGATGATCAGTTGTGGTTCAGTGAACTTTCCACTTGAACCAAATGTATTGACAGGAATGTCTTTTGCTAGGAAACTATCAGGAAAGGTTTTTGCTATGGCTCTGTAGCTTTTTTTTCACTCGACTGTTGTTTAATAATGTCTCTAATGTTTTTGTTGTTTAATAATTGTCTCTAAGAAAGCGTCTTCACCTTCACTATGATTGCTACTTGTTGTGTGAAATCTTCCCATCTACTTTATTTCAAAATAATAGCTAAGAAACAGATTTATTTCAGCTTTGATGTACTATATCAAATTTTCAGTGGGTGAAAGGTTTACATACATTTTGATAGTGTTTGGTGGCCTTGCCTTTTAGTTGCTTGAACTTGAATCAAACATTTAGGGTAGCTTTTGACTAAATTTTTTCGAATATTTGCTCATTCCTCCTGACAGAACTGGTATAACTTAGTCAGGTTCGTGAGCCTCCTTGCTCAAAACACACTTCTTCAGTTCAGTACACAAATTTTCTGTGGGATTCAGGTAAGGGCTTGTGATGGCCACTCCAATACTTTCACTTTAAGTTTGAAGGCATGCTTAGGATCATAGTCCTGCTGGAACACTGAGTTGAGACCAAGATTTAACATTCTGGGTGATGTCTTAAGGTTTTTCTTCAGTATTTCTAGGTAATCCTCCTAATGGTGCATCAGTCCATTTTCCAGCAAAGCACCCCTACAACACGATGCTGAATACACCATGCCTCACAGTTGGGATGGTGTTCTGTGGATTAAAAGCCTCACCCTTAATGTAGCTGGTTGTTGTTTTTTTTCTGACAGTATGGCACTGCTTTACAGCTGATCTGAGTTCAGTTTGAGTTTCATTCCTCCATCCACATCCATTCAGCATTTAAAAAGGCACTGGCTCTAAAGGTAGACCCTTTTACAACCACATGTGCAATCGCATTAACTCCTAATTATGACAGTTGGTCAATCAGAAACTTCTGAAAGTCATTACATCAATTGTTTGTAATCTTCCAGACTGTTCATAGAGACAGTTATTGAATTTGTGAAGAAATTGCCATTAGAAATGTATGCTAACATGAAATGAATTCAGATTGAATATTTTTAGTTTTTGTTTATTTTTATCAGTACAAAAGACATTATGTGTGCAAATTTGAAGTGGATTTATGCACTAGATGTATCCAAATACTTATTTCCCTTCACTGTAAGCTACCAAACGTTGCTGGATGAGGGCCTACAGCATTGTTTTGCATTGAATGCAATTGGAAGAAAGCATGGCCTATTTTGTATACATGAGCTAACATGATTGGCTTGTATTGGTCTGAGTGAAAGGAGAAAGAATGAAGCTTGGAATCAGTAGGACGTAAGCCTTTCAGCTGCACAACCCGCGATCCCTTACTTTTCCCTTTTATTTATTTATTTATTTATTTATTTATTTATTTATTTATTTATTTATTTAATTTCTCTCTTTCATATAGAACTTTCATAGATTCTTTGTTATTTTCTATTTCTTTATTTTGTTCCTACCTGGCATCTTTCTTTCTTTCTTTCTTTCTTTCTTTCTTTCTTTCTTTCTTTCTTTCTTTGCTGTGTTAGCATTAGCATCTTGTTTGCACTAGCTTGTTTTTCACTTTAATGGGTTGTTAGCAATGCCATTAGCATTATATTAGCCTTAGCTAATTAAAAAAAAATCTTATTACATACACTGTCTCCTTCTCTTTCTCTCTCAGATGATGGAGCGACAAATGGAGGAGTGGTGTAATGAAGTGTGTGATCTGCAAATGCAGTCCTCCTCTCTCCCCGAGGAGTATGTGATGACAGACGCAGTGTCCGAGCGTCAGGCTGAAGTGGAGGCGAGGATCGTACGTCTCATCGAGCCTCTGAAGGAGAGACGAAGAATCCTGCTTGCCTCCAAAGAGGTGCACCAAGTGCGTCGCGACCTGCAGGACGAAATTGTGAGTTTGCAAGAGACTTTTAAACAAGTTTCGTAAAATATATGGGGAGTGAGTGTGCATTTGCAGATAGCAAGGTAGCTTATTGTGTGTGCGTGTCTATGTTTTCCAGGAAGCCTATTTCTTGATGCTCTTTTATTTTATTTGTGTTAAGTGGCAATCTTTTTCCCTTTCCCTGTCTATTAGCATATTAGCTTTAATATTTTATTAATATAATTAACATGTTTTGGTTGTCCTAACATTAGCATATGGTATGCACAAAAATATTTTTCACTTTAGTGGGTTTGTTAACATTAGCATGATAAAGAAAATTCTCCTCACTCCTTCACTGCCACATTTAGCTTAGTATGAAGGAAAAGGGGGAAAGAATGGTCAGGGCTGGTAACAAATGACCCCATACTGACCTGAGGTGCAGTGGTTGGAAACCTCTGCTCTAGGACACCAAGCAGGACAAAGTCACAATGGTCTAATTCCCAGTGAGAAATCCTGTGCAACTGAAAACAAGCTCTATGTAAAGTCCAGGCTGCATTATTTAGCCAGTTTGCCACTGTTGAGTGTGTTTAGATTAATCTGTTACTCGCTACACAGGATCAGATTTACAGCCCAGTACAAGCAATGATGATGATGACCATTCAATAAGTAAGAAATAAAACACAACAAGGCATCCAAGTGGATTATATTCCTATGACAGCACAGTCAGAAGTGTTTATTTCTTCTTATACCATAGCAATATGCCAAAGATTTTAATTTATTAATATTAATGTAGCTCATACGCAATAAACGTATAGCCTCCAGTTTAGCATCATGAATGTCTAAATATCAAGTTAATATTGCTGATAATCTCCTCCTTAAGTTCAGTAATGTATATAGGAATTATTTTTGCATGTGAAATATCTGATCATATTTGTGCGTTTTCAGCTGTGGGTGCAAGAGCGCCTTCCGCTAGCTACCTTACAGGAAACTGGGAGTAGTTTACAGGCTGTGCAGCAGCTCATGAAGAAAAATCAGGTAACTCTCCACATCTCTGGTCCATTTTAGGTTACACTTATGAAGAATGCAATGTTAAAGGCAGAGGCAAGGCAGTTTGCTTCATTTCCATTGTCATTACAAAGGCAAATTTAAACCTGGGTATCTTTTTGAATGAGACAGGACCACAAACACTGACCGTGCAGCTTCCACCTGAGTGGGACACAGTGCTAGTCTTGAATATCGTATAATGGTGTATCACATTAGCAGATATCAGCACATTCCTTGCACAGCATGTCTGTCCCCTTCAGATCCTGCAAAGGGAGCTGGAGAGCCACCGGGGGCATGTGGAAGAGGTGATGGAGCGAGCGAGCATGTTCTCATCGGTGCGCACGACCGAGGAGGAGTGTGTGAGCGCATTAATGGAGGATCTACACAGCCTATGGGGGACACTGTGGGCTGAGACAGAGCGTAAACAACTGCACTTAGACTCCATGTATCATGCTCAACAGTACTACAGCGACATCGCAGAGGTGGAGGCGTGGCTCAGTGAACAGGAGCTGCATATGATGAATGAGGAGAAAGGAAAGGTAGCACAGGAACAACGGATGGAGACACACTGCACATACATTTCACACACAGTGCACAAGTATGTTTGTATGCATTACAAATAGTGACATTTATATCCTAAGAATAATAGTACTACTGTGTGCTAATTTGCATACAAATTAATTCTGTGAGGTATATGAACAGCATAATTAGGGGAGGAAACAATATATAAATGAGATTTTTGCGTGTACTAAATGTCTCTGGCAGCTGCGACATTTTTCAGATATCAAGGACACTAACAGAAGAGTGAACTTCACTTAAAATTCAAGTATAATTTCTATTAAAAGGGATGATAAACTACAATATGTAATATGAACTAATAAAAGAGTGTAGACATGAGTGTGAATGTCTGAACATGCACATTTACCGTGTAGTGATCAAAATAAATTTAACCAAGTTTATTATGGTAATATGAAGTCATCTTTTTGAGGAATTTTCTGATTATTAAGTAAAATGTAGCCACTGTATATACACTACCATGTCAGTATAACTGCTGTGCTGGGAATGCTGTATGTGTAACATCTTTCTCTTCTTTCAGGATGAATCAAGTACTCTGCAGCTGCTGAAAAAACAGTTAGCTTTGGAGCAGACGATTGAGGATTACGCTGAAACCATTGGCCTTTTATCACAACAGTGCAGACAACTACTGGAGCTCGGCCATCCTGACAGGTATGTTGTTTGTATGGGTCATTCCCTGTTTTTTTAATCTGCGTGTTTTTATGTGAATCTTGAATTTGAACAAAATAAAACCTAATTGGAGCCAGAAACCTAAATAGATGCACATACAGACATGATGTGATATAGGGTAAGATAAGCAAAGCAGCTGCTCTTCTTCAGAAGAGGTGTGACCATACTGGTCTCTTTTGCACAATTTCATGTACAAAATATCTCTCATGTACAAAATATCTCTTCTGCACAATTTCATTTACAGTATCTATGTAAAGTTTCTGTAAAGTTTTTGTAAAGTATGTATAGTCAACTTAATTGTTTTTCTTATACTTCTATGTTCATATTTATGTTTAACTTGTATGTAGCACCATGGTCCTCCGAGACATGAAATTTCGTTTCACTATATGTCCACACATGTAGCAGAATGACAATAAAGCTCAACCTGACTTGATGGACACAACAGACAGACAGAGATGGCTAATTAAACCCCATTAAGGGCAGTTTATTGATGTGTAGTGGCACAGATAAGGTGGCAGAGACTGTGTAGACTCTGGTGTACCAGGCATTCTGGTTGATATTGTAGAATGTAGCCTTTTACCTAAAATGAGTTTGACACTCATCTTGCATTTTTTCAAACTACTGGCCATGCCACGCCAGCATGCAATTTTAGTAGACAATTCAGTGTCCGAATGACAAAAATGCACCACCTTAATTTTTATTCCTGCCAGTATTGAAGGATTAGTATAAATATAATTAACCAGCCTGGCCCTGTTACGGATGCATATGCATTTTTTTGTGGTGGTGGGTTGGTGGTGGTGTCTTTCATGCTGTATTAGCAGTGCATTGAGTACAATAGTGACTGAAGGGTGATTTCCAGAATATTTAATGGACCAGGAGTTGATGGAAAGGTTTGTATGTGTTTGATCCGCAGTGAACAGATCAGTAAACGCCAGTCTCAAATCGACCGGCTCTACGTGTCTTTGAAGGACTTGGTGGAAGAGCGGAAGTGCCGGTTAGAACAGCAGTATTGGCTCTTTCAGCTCCACAGAGAGGTGGAAGAACTGGAACAGTGGATTGCTGAGCGAGAGATCTCAGCCAGCTCCACCGAACTCGGGCAGGACTATGAACATGTCACGGTGAGACAGCAACAGTAAAAATAATATTCATCCAAATCAAAGCTGAAAAAGATTGCAGCATTGGTCACTAATCCAGAAAAGTGTCAACGTATTGGCTCAAAGCAGTAGTTGTAATAATAAAAAATAAAAAAATATAGTAATTGTGGCTAGTGTAAATGTTTGTACCCCCTTCCACTTGTAAAGTCTCAGAGCTTACCTCATTAGTCCTTAATTCACTTATCAGGACTTGTTATGTAGGGCAAGAATTGTCATTAATAACAGTTCCAGAGCACAACTGACCTTTTGATAACATTCAAAGCCATCTCTTTTCTAAGCAGCTGTAGGAGGAACTGAAAATAAAGTAAATTGATGCCTACAAAGCAGAGGTTGGCTAGTAAAAGATATCAAAGTGCTTCCAGCAATTTCCAAAATGCCCAAAAAGTCAGTAAGAAATGGCAGTTAAGGGCAATTTTGGAATTCAAGGCAAGATCTAGAAGTCCAGGAAAACATTTAGATAGAACTGCCCATATGCTGGCCAGAAAGGCAAAGCAAAACCTCCATATGACACTAAAGACCTGCAGAAACTGACTCAGGCGTGGTAGTGGGCCATTTTACTCTGCAGCATTGGACAAACAAGATCTGCATGGAAGAGTCATCAGAAGGAAACCTTACCTGTGACCGCATCACAAAAATCAATATCTGAAATATGCAAAACAACATCTAGATAAGCCAGAGGCATTTTGGAAACAAGTGCTGTGGACTGATGAAGTAAAAATGAAACTCTTTTTCATAAACCTGTATATCATTAGAGCAAAAGCTGATGTTATTACAATACTGATTTACAAAAGATAAATTGAGCCCTATAACAAAGATGAATTGCCTTCATTGTAATATTCTTTATAATGACACGCCTTTGATGCTTTTGTTCAGATCCTGCAGGAAAAGTTCACTGAGTTTGCCTCGGAGACAGGAAGTGTGGGTCAGGAGCGAGTGATGGCTATTAATCAGATGGTGGATGAGTTGATTGATTATGGCCATGCGGACGCTGCCATCATTGCTGAGTGGAAGGACGGAGTGAATGAATCATGGGCTGAACTGATGGAGCTGATGGAAACCAGAGCACAAATGCTTGCTGCGTCACACCAGCTTCACAAATTCTTTTCCGACTGCAGAGAGGTGACACGCCCATAACGCAATGTTAATTTAGTTGGGTGGCTAGTTAGCAGTGTTAGCAGTGGTATATATGTGATCGTAAATTGTTAGAATTTGTTCTCATAGTTGTATTTAACATAAACATGGCTAACATAACACAGTTGGTATTCAGCATATATATAAGCTCCTAGTGTTAGTTATTAGGTTAGCTAGCTATTTCTAGTAAGCTTACTGTATGTTAAAAGAAAATGCATTTGGTTTAGGTAGCATTAAAAGTGTTAATGCTAGTTATGGATAAACAATGGAAACAGAATTTTTGTATATACTTTGTGCGTGTTACAGGTGATAACACAGATAGCTGATAAATTCCGGAGATTACCGGAAGTGCGAGAGCACCAAGAGGGCACAGCAAACACTAGCTCACTTCAGAGACTCATGAACACATTTGAACAGGACATCCAGTTATTGGTTGGGCAGGTGAGTCAAAGAATTGTTTTTATTTCAACAATTTTAGAGATTGCAATAGATATAATGTAGCCCTACTGTATGTGCATGTGCAACTGTACCCTCTTACAACTGTGCGTGTGTTTTCCTTAGGTGAGACAGTTACAGGAAAATGCCGCTCAGCTCCGTACTGTTTATGCAGGGGAGAAGGCAGAGGCCATCGCCATGCAGGAATATGAAGTGATGCAAGCATGGAAGGAGCTGATCATGTCCTGTGAGGACTGCCGTGTACAGATCACCACGGCATCAGACAAACTGCGATTTTTCAGTGTAGTGCGTGATCAGTTGATGTGGATGGACAGCATCATCTGTCAGATAGGAACGGGAGAGAAACCCAGGTGCAGCACTCGAAAACATACACACATGCATTCAATAAAATAATAAAAGATAGTAATAAAAGCTAGGTCTAATTAGCAGGAATTGTGCTTTTCTCTGCCTAAAGGTAAATAACCTTTTATACATAAATTGCATTTTGTTAGTTTCTTCCTTCTTTCTGTAATACATTCTTAAGATAAATGTAACTTAAAGGAATGGTTTCAATGTACACGATGCCCCGCTTATATCAAACTTGCTAATGTTGTTTAGGACACATATTTATTATGCACCAAAACGCTGGAATGTTACGGAGCAGCCAACTTGAACAACCAGATTTACTTTTTACCTTAGAGCAACCTTTGGTTTTACTCCATCCCCTAAACACCATCTTTCCAGGCAGAATTGTACTGAAAATTTTTGAAATAAAGTAGTCAGTATGGACTGTCCCTGCTATTTTACACAATTGTGTAGTCAGAAAATATTATTTTATGCGATTATGCTCAACAATATCATTTGAAGTAAATGGATAAGTTTTTGGTCATGTTAAGGCACATGTATGGAAAACATTTTTGATGAGATAGACTTCCATTACCTGTTAGCTACATTAGCCTTGTTGCTTCAACTAAAGACTAAATAACCAAACGTCAAAAACCAAAACCAGCAGACGTAACAATGCAGTCAGTCAGATATGATTAATAAATCCTATACATTCTCAAAACCCAAAGGTTAAAAAAAAAAACAACAAAATACCAGAACACAACAACTAAACTGGTAAAACAATTATTCAAGGAAACAAGACGGGGAACAAAAGACACCATGTAGTGTTTAAATGCATTAATGCACCTAATACTTTCCTTCATTTATGTAAAAGCACACAAAAGGTTAAAAAAAATCCAAAAGAATTTTTAAAAAAAGAGCTGTATTTTTGTCCAACACACTTATAATACTAAAGTCAAACGAATCCAGGGTTTTACCGAGGACAGACACATGGAGAAGGAGAGAGAGACAAGTCAGAGCTCTAATTATCTGCTGCTGGTTTCAGGGATGTCTCCTCTGTCGAGGTGCTCATGAACTACCATCAGAGCCTGAAGAGTGAAGTGGAAGCACGAAATAAGAGCATGGTGCAGTGTATCGAGATGGGAAAGACACTGCTGGCTGCAAGAAACCCAGCAGCAGAGGAGGTAAAGGATAATGTATAAAACATTATAATGAGCCATTTTGTAATGAGACAATTCCTAATGACAATTCTGGATTTGATTAACGAAACTCAGCAGGTGAATTAAGGTCTAGGAAGTTAATTAAATTCTGAGACTTTACAACTGGAAGGATGTCCAAACCTTTGCACATGCCACAGTTACTATTTTGTATTTTTCTATTATAAAGTTAATCAAATAGTAGCTGTCTCTTAACATTTGCAAAAAAAAATAGTTTGCTGCAGAGGTTGTGTTTACTTCTATTCATTTTAAAAATCACAAAAAGTGTATGATTTGCTTTGGTGATGGGTGCTCAAACTTTTGCATACAACTGCAAGTGCTTGGCAAGAAGACAGCAAGAAAACTCTTATATACTAGTTTCAATTTAAAACAATTCAAAAGATCTTTCTTTCCCATGAGCAATCTCACAAACCTTAGTAGTGAGGTAGCAGGTAGCAGGTGATGTACAGTAGACAAACGTTAAGGCCTTAGTGAACCTCTGTGCTAAAGGTCCAAATGTGTGACTTGTTTTGGTGCTGCTATTGGTGCATTTATGTCAAACAGTGGTTGACTTTTGTTAAATGTTCTGAAATGTTGATGAGGCAGTGATATTAGCAAGCATACAGTATAGCAATCCAAACAAAACTGCCTTTTGCCCCAAGAAGTAACCACATACTAGTTTAGTAACTAATAAGATATAGTACAGAACTGCACATTACCATAGTTGTTGTGCAATTTTCACTTATTGTTTAGAATATTATTAATGCAAGTTGGCACTTGGTACATGGAGAGAATGAGAAACGCTCGCGAATGAGACTCGCTATGGTATCATTCATTCCAAGCACTCTATTTCCACCCAATTAATTATCTTATCCACACCACACACATCATAGACACTCAGGTGTTTGTTTGAGGTTCTGCTCCCATTGAACTTTCTCATAAAAAGCAGTGCACCTAATCCTTGCTTGAGTTATGGGTAGGGCTTGACCATGATGAAAATCTTGCTCATGAAAGCAGTATCTGGAAGTGAAAGAACATTTACAGCAATATACACAGAAAAACAAGTGAATAATATGTTCATAACATGAGCTCTCAGACAGCAGAGATTTACAGTTAAACTGCCTGGATGGAAGTTTCACTCAGCAAGTTTGATTCCAAACAATCCTACGGTTAGAGTTTTATTTCGGCACTGCACAGATTTTATTGCCGTGATTATACCGATCTTTAATCAGGATCCTCAATGTTGGGTATTTTCATCAGCCTAATGAAATGTCAGTCTGTGTTTCAGATTAAAGAAAAACTGGAGAAGGTTCTGGCCAAACAGAGAGAGCTGACAGAGAAATGGGAGAAACACTGGGAGGAACTACAGCACAGTGAGTCATTACACCGTGGCGTAATAATAACAGTAAATCCTAGTATAATATGTATAAATAAAATGTATAAGAAGAATGAATGAGCATCTGATTTTCATTATCATTAACTGTAATGAATAATTTTTTTTGCTGTTTCTTTCTTTGTTTCTCTTTTATTGTGTCTCTCATTTTTTTCTTTCTCTTTCTTTTTCTTAACTGCTTTGTCATTCATTATGTTTTCCCTTTATTTACTTGTTTCTCTCCCCTCAACTCTCCCTGCCTCTGTCTGTCTCTGTTACTGCCACTTCCCTGTCTGTGTGTTTCTCCCCCGGTCTCAGTGTTGGAGGTTCATCAGTTTGCTCAGGAGGCGATGGTCGCTGAGTCCTGGCTCTCATCTCAGGAGACATTCCTGGTCAGTCAGGAACTTGGTGGCAGCGTAGACGAAGTAGAGCAGCTCATTCGCCGACACGAGGCCTTCAGGAAAGCAGCTGCATCCTGGGAAGAGAGATTCAGCTCACTACGCCGCCTCACTACGGTGAGCTCAAACAAAGCCAGCAGAATGACGATGTATACATTTGTTTGTATGATACATAATTTGAAATATATTTAAGACATGTTTTTTGGATTTTAGCAGGTCCTGTACCCTATATAGCCATTCCACCTACATGTTATTATGTTTGTATTAGCAACAAAGAGACAAAGATGACTTTTACTAATATTGATCAGTAAAGATAGCATTATCTTGCTATTAAATAAGCTAGCTAGAGGTGATGTAAGGGGCTGCCATTGGAGTATGTTAAATAGACATGAAGACATAGCTAGTTAAGAGTAGGTCAACGTACAGATGGGTGACAAATTAAAGGAAAAGCCAACCTAAAGTGTCTTAGTAAGGTGATGGACCACCACAAGTCTCAAGAACAGCTTCATAGGTTCTGTCTGTCTATGAAACTGTTTTAGTGGGTCATTCTTCCAAAAGATATTCCCTCAATTGGTGTTTTGATGGTGGTGGTGGAGAGCACTATCTAACACATCATTCCAAAATCTCTCATAGATTTTCAGTTGGATTTGGGATCTGGTGACTATGAAGACTATGACAACAGCATTTGATTTACATCGTTTGCATAATCATCAAACCATTCAATGGGCGCTCATGGGGGTGGGGAAATCCTAGAAGAGATCACTCCCATCAGGATAGAAATGTTTCATCACAGCATAAAGGCAAACAGTTAGAATAGCTTTATATTTATTTGCAGCAATTCTTTTCTCTAAGGGAAAAAAAACAATCCAAAAAATCACCTCCCACTGCATAACAGTGCCACACTCACTGTAGGGGTCAAGTATTCAAGCCTTTTCCATTCTTTTGGTGTAGCCAATCATGTACTCACTTTCTTGTCAGGAATATGGAAAATTGACTCCTCTGAGCATATCATCTTTTCCCATAGCTTTGTAGACCTCCTTTTTTAAAAAAGGTTTTTGCACCAGTGAACTCTTTGTAAAGAACAGTATCTAAAGTGACAACTGTATTTAGATCTATAACACTTTTGAGTGTTATAAATGAGCATTAGATGATGAAAAAAATGATGAAAATGAGCATTTTCATCTGTGTTGGTTGTCATATATTTCTTCTTTTACCATTTTTTAAATTTTCTTTTATACCAATGTTTTAGGGTCTTAATCATTTTTATATGATCTTAAGTATATACAGTACATTGGTCAACTGTTGTTGTTTTAAATGTGCTTTTTAAATTACTTACTACCTACTCAATTAATTAATCACTGGCTTGCTTACTTTACTTACTTACTTAATTGATGACTATTACATTTTAGAACGTAAATGATATCAGGTATTAGAGGAGCTATGGGGGTGGCATGGGTAGTGATGCCATGTCAAGGCTCCATGGTGCGTGGTTTGATCCTGAGCTTGGGTTACTGTCTGTGCAGAGTTACACATGTTCTCCCAGTGTCCGGTTTCCTCCTGCCTCCCAAAATCATGCAGGTAGGTGAATTGGCTACTCAAAATTGCCCATATGAATCAATTAATTAATACAAAACTATAACCACAAAATTNAACCACAAAATTAACCCTAATACGCCTATATAAACTAGGTTGCTTCCTCAAGATTGTAACTTGGATGGGCTCTTCAAGGGTCCTTTTGTGGGGTCCTTCCTTGCTTACTACGTGAGCCTGGATGCTTGCAGTTTCTAATAATTAAGCCAATAACAGCATTAAGATCTCATCTCTCTCATGCAGGTGGAGAAGATGAAGGCAGAGCAAAGTAAGCTGCCTCCAACCCCTTTGCTGGGTCGTAAGGTTTTTCTGGACCCTCAGGATTCATCTCCAGCACGTAGCAGCCCTTCATCACTTCACAAACAGACCATTTACGAACAGGGGGACTATTGGGGTGAGCGAAACATGGCTCAGCCATCTCCACCATCCGGATCTCGGAGACTTGGCTCCACAGTCTCAAACTACACACCAATTGTGAGTGGATCAGTCACGTCCCGAATCCAGGAGGCAAGAAACACTGGTGTCCTAGGGATCGCTGCAGGTCTTGGAATGCCCACAGAACATAAAAGCATTCAGATCAAACCAATGCGTGATACAGTGCGCCCTCAAATAGATGTGAACGTAATGGCAGAGGTAGTGCTTCAGGAGCCGGGATGCAGTGGAGGCAGTCGCTCTGAATTGCAGGTAGAGCAGCATCGTCCTCATGTGAAGGAATTGCGTATAGAACGTCAGCTTTCTAACGAGCAGCTGATTCAGGCAAGGAGAGATGAGCTTCCGCAGGAAGTATGGAGGGAAAGGGCAGAGAGAGAGAAGAAGCTAGAGAGACAGACTTCCAGCGAACAGGAAGTATTCGAAACTCGGAGAAGAGACCGACATCGGCTTGAGAGACAAGAAAGCAGCGAACATGAGACGGGCAAAGAACCATCAGATAGACGATCAGGAGGAGGGTGAGACAGCGGAGTATTATATTTCCATATCACCACAGTTGCTCATCTTATTGGTCAGCATTTTAATTTTAAATGAACCCTGGCAGCATCTGATTTCTACGGCGTCATCATGCATTACTTTTAGCTCTCTGTGCACACAGAATTTGTTGTCTCGCACTAGCTTTGCAGCTTCTCTGCTTACAAACACAACTGCACTTTTTAAACTGAGATAGATCTTTTATTTTTGTATGGATGAACACAAGTAGCCACTTTGGTTGGTGTTTCTGAGCTGCTTATATGAAACCCCTATATGGCAGTATATATCAAAAGGTATCCAATTATAATATTGTGCTGTTTTATGAAGCGTATTTCTTAATGGGACATAAACTGGTGTTGGTGGTGTTAAACATAGTTAATTAGTTCATCCATTTCTTAATTTGTTATTTCATTGCAGAGAGAAACGGTCTACCTTAGCTGACATTGTGGAACAGCTTCAAGAGAGGGAAGCTGCACAGGTGAATTCACAATCTCTAGTTATGTTTAACGTGGCTGTATGGGTTTGTTGGGTTTATAATGACATGCTATACACGCATGCACACATATGTCTCAATATACTGTATATACATATATACATACATACATACACTCACTGTCTTCTTTAATAAGAACATCTGTACACAGTCAGCCAATTATGTGGCAGCAGCACAATGCATAAAATCATGCTGAGGTTGAGAGCTTCAGTTAATGTTCACATCAAACATGACAATGGGGAAAAAATGTGATTTCAGTGACTTTAACCATGGCATGGTTGTTGGTGCCAGATGGACTGGTTTGAGTATTTCAGAAACTGCTGATCTCTCGGAATTTCCACACACAATAATCCCTAGAATTTATACAGAATGGTGTGAAAAACAAAAAACATTGAGAAATGCATTGTTGATAAGAGAGGTTTGAGGAAAATGGCCAGATTGGTTCAAACTGCCAGGATATAGTGACTCAAGTAATCTCTCTTTACAACTGTGGTGAGCAGAAAAGCATGTCAGCATGCACAAAACATTGAACCTTGAGGGAGATGGGCCACAACAGCAGAAGACCCCATTGATAGCGTCAGATTCTTGTTCTTGGGTGACAGGGGTGAAACCTGATGTGGTATTCTGCTATTGTAACTCATCCACTTCAAGGTTGTGTGTACTGAGATGCTTTTCTGCTCACCACGGTTGTAAAGCGTGCTTATTCGAGTTACTATAGACTGTTAGCTCAGACCAGTCTGATCATTCTCCTCTGATCTCTCGTCAACAAGGTGTTTCAGCCTGCAGACCCTCTGCATACCGGATGTTTTTGTTTTTCCTCACAATTTTGTGTAAACTCCAGAAACTGTTGTGTGTGAAAATCCCAGGAGATCAGCAATTATAGAAATACTCAAACCAGCCCATCTGGCCAACAACCATGCCACAGTTAAACTCACAGTGATCCCATTTTTTCCCCAATCTGATGTTTGATGTGAACATTAGCTGAAGCTCTTGACCTGTGAGTGCCTGACTTTATGAATTGTGCAGCTGCCACATGAATGGATAAATGCATAAATGAGCAGGTGTGCAGGTATTCCTATTAAATTGGACACTGAGAGTATGTATATACTCAAGATAATATCTCCTTATGTAGGAAAATTCAAACATTGGTGTAAGTGGTGTATAGTTTTATGCTACTGGCCTGTCTTTTCAATTTCCTATTTTATATAATCAAAATAATACAGTGATGTACGTACAATATACTATAATAACAATGATATAGATACAAGTATTTGGATGATCTGTATTAAATGTGTGTAATTTAATTCGAATAATTTTATAAGTGTGTTTGTAATCATTTCCTTATTGTTATAATAAAATGGAATCTTGATGGTAGCATGGTTAATATAATAATTTACATAATTCTTAACTATGATCCATATGATTTTTTTTATATAATTTGCAAATATAGGTAGAATATGTTACAGTATTATAATACATATAATCAATATTAATTGAAGTATAATAAAATCTTAGGCTCGAGGAGAAATTCCTCGCCTTCCAAACGGACTTCCAGAGAAGCCGTCACGGCCGGACCGACCCCGAGCTCGAGACCGACCAAAACCACGGAGACGGCCTCGGCCCAAAGATGGGGCACAGGGTGAAACGCGACGTTCACGATCTGCTCCTGCCCAGAGCAGCTCATCTGTCCCCCAGCCACCTTCCCATCATGCTCAGCGTGAGGGCTTCCTCTTCCGCAAGTTAGACATAGAGAGCCAGAAGAAAAGCTCCAACAGGTGGGGCTCATTCAACTTAAAGCCTGTGGGCATGAACATAACTTAGCATGCTATTGACCTTGCTCCAATTATGCCAGTCAGGGCTTAGCATGATTCTACTGTATGCTAACACCAAAATAGCATCCACTAGTGCACAAGTGCTTGGTAGTTTGTCATTTTTTTATTAAATGTTTGCAATCAACACAAACTTAAATACTAAAAAAATGCTTAACTTTTTATTTTGTCTGTGCCGTGTTAAATTTCGGTATAGCTTAACGTAGCTTTTTTAAAGAACGATATCTCACTTTAACAAAAGCAAAGTATTATTTTGTTTTGCTTGCACAAATTAGAGGTTCAGTAACTCTTTTTCCCCTACTAATGGTATTAAATAGTGTGCCATTAGCACAGCTTGCATCTTGCATGACATCTTGATGCTAGCCGCTAGCATCTTTTGGCAGAAGACCAACAGCTGCTGTATTTTTGAATCCACGGCTTATAAGGTATGGTACAGAGTGAATATTGGCAGTTCATACCCCTTCAACAGCTCCCCACCTCCGAGGCCAAGCAGCATGCGGGCTCGTTTCATTAACTAGCCTGATATACAATTCAAGATGGCTGCCTTTTACTTTTATGCCTGTACACATAAAAAGATATACATGCATAGTGAGTGCTGCTTATAAGTTTTTTCCATCCAGATGTTTTACGACTTTTCAAAAAAGCCAATTAAATGCTCTTCTGTTAAATGCTCTTCTGTTGCTGAGCAGTGCAAGTCAAACACACAGAAAGTTTCGCAATACCAGGAATGTGGATACCTCTATCAAATGAAAAGAGGCTATGAGTTTCAATGCCCACATTTTCCCTCGACTCCCTTATCCAGAGCAACTTACAAAAGTGCTTTATAGCCTCCATCAAACAATCCTCAGGTACCTTTTGAAACCGGGCCTACATGGTTACTTGTCAGTATGTCTGAATTTAAATGAGCAGTGGGAGGAACATGTATGGTGGCTATAAACAATTGGTATTTATTATGCTTCATTATTTGGACTTGTGCATATGAGAATGTGCATTTGACCAATCCCATTTTTATTGTGCATACGAGAATCCATCAAGTTGTTAGATCCTGTAGGTACACTGTTCTAAGTTCTAAGTTTGCACACACACTCAATGACAAATATAGAGAGAATCTGGGAACCTGCAAACGTCAGATCACCCAAGATTATCAGAAAACAGTCAAAACCACTGCTATCACTGGATATACCAGGTTGGTAGTTTGGAGGGTGATAATTCCAAGCGCTGTACACACCACAACGTTTACATATGGAAACACTTTATTTTGTGTGCGTAGTCAGCATCAAAACAGATGGATGGAAAAGTCCATAGAAAACTGCTTTCTCACTGCAGCTAGTTTCACACTAGCATTAGCGTTATTGACTAGTCACCGCTACTTGCAGGCATTAATCAAAATTCTCTTCTCTTCCATGTTTTTTTTTTCTATGCTCCTGGCTGATCTCCTGCCTCTCCACAAAGGTAAGTCACAGAAGTGCAGCACTGTGAAGGAGTGACTTTCTTCACAGCAGTCTGATCGCTCTGTTAAGGATTTATCCTTCGCTCTTTCAGCAGGTGAGTAACGGTCAGATAGACGTTTTGAAGCTAACACCTGCTCGTCTGTTCTTTTTTTTACGTTTTGCAGCAGATCTTGGGTGAATCTGTACTGCGTACTGAACAAAGGTGAAATTGGTTTCTTCAAAGACTCAAAGAACATGATGTCTACATACAACAATGAGCCACGTCTCAATCTGAGCAGCTGCTCCTGCGACATCAACCTTGGCTACAAGAAGAAGAAAAACGTCTTCACGCTTAAGTAAACAATTCACAGTGCAGCTAAATAATAGGACATTTAAAAAAAATAAAACTATAAAATTATAAAATCTTTTTAATATTAACATAAAAATAGAAATAAAAAAGGAAAAAATCTATAAAATAAAGATATTTTTAAAATATAGTATGAAAAATATATAAATTTCCAATACAAGTCTAATGAAGTACAAAAAAAAACAAAAATCTAAAAAAAAAGATTTCTAGAATACCATATAAAAAAGGGAAAAAATCTTTTTTTTTTAAATCATATGAAAAAAATCTGATGAGATATAAAGTCTGTAGTATATGTACAAAGTGGAAGTAAATAATAGGAAGTAAAAAAGTCAAACTAATTACATTTTTATATATATGTAATTCTAAACATTAAAAAGTATCTACATAATATATAATTGTAAAATATCTGTAATAGAAAAAAGTAAAATAATATAATAAAAATATGTAATATAAAAGGAAAAAAACATGTATGCAGAAAATAAAATGAAAAATATAATTTTTATAAGGTAAAGTTTAAAAAAAAAAAGAAAATGCACAAAAATCTATTATAGTAACCAAAATTGTAAATGTAAACAATATTTAAAAAATGTACAGTAAAAAATAAGAAAGAAAATATATGCACTAATAAAGGCCATTTGTCTTTTTTTTTTTTTTAATCCCAGAACTAAAGACGGGAGCGAGTTCCTATTCCATGCTAAAGATGAGGTAAGATTATGTGCATGTCCAAAATCTCACCCTATCAACTACATAGTGCACTATTTTGGTTAGATATGAAAACATCCAAGTGACTTCTGAAATCCTGCAATATAGTGCAGTTTGTTGTCACTACATTTTCTTACCCAGAATTCCCTGAATGCATTTTGCTCTTTGTAAGAAATAAGGAACTGT
>CM074950.1:18188865-18201395 GCA_037577455.1 Pangasius macronema
CCACCTACAATCCCTGCCGGACCCGAGACTCGAACCCACGACCTTCAGGTTCACCTTCGGGTTACAAGTCCGACTCTGAGACCATTAGGCCACGACTGCCCCGTTAGAGAGTTTCACAGGTTTTCATTTTAGGACCACAGGTCTTCTCGCTATATATGCTGCCTGTAGGAAATATAATCAGGAAATATTACATAATTTTCAAACTATGTAGATGATGCACACATATATATATCTTAATGTAAAAAAGATTAACCTGATGTGTGCCAGAGAATTATATTTGTGTATAGTTTAATTAGGACA
Source organism: Pangasius macronema (assembly GCA_037577455.1). Lineage (NCBI taxonomy): Eukaryota > Metazoa > Chordata > Actinopteri > Siluriformes > Pangasiidae > Pangasius > Pangasius macronema. Next base: position 18,189,166 of record CM074950.1, read on the forward strand.
AGACTGGGATATTGTTAGTTGGTACTAAATCTCAGTTTTGTTGATAAAATCCAAAGTACAAAACCTGGATGTAAATTTAGATTCCAATCTTTTTTATTCATGTAAAAAAAAAATGTTAGCAAGGTTTCTTTCACAAGCATCATTTTAAAAAAAAACATTGCCAAAGTTAGACCATTTCTATTTCAAAGCAAAGCAGAAGAACCAATCCATGCTTCTGTAATTGCTGTAATGCTGTGACAATACATCCACTATGACTTGCACAAAATGCAACAGCAAGGATCCTTACAAAAGAGATCACCAGTCTGGATATTTCCCCCATTTTCTCCCCTAATTTGGTCTTGCCCAATTCACAGAGGAAGCAAACATGTGAAGGCAGTCAACTAGGCAGTATAACACACTCAGAGGAAAGCACAATCTTTCATACCCTTACCCTTCCAAATACAAGAGATATGCCTGTTAGGGGAGAGAAAATATGCCATCCCACTAGAAGTTTTGCTGTCTTTGACTCCCAGTCATGAGCAGCATATTCAGGATTCAAACGTGCAATCTTTGCACAAGAGGGCAAGCATCTTTCTGTTGCACCACACGGGAACCCGTTTCGAAAATTGGGTAAATTTTTATCTTCCAGGATATAGGGTACATATTGTTTATTTGCTTCTAAAGCTCATACTGGCTTTAGCACCTGTGTATCTCACTGAATATCTATAAATGTAAGCCCTTACACATGGCATGCGTCAGCCTACTAGAAATATCCTCTGTTAAATACCGAAAAAAGTATTTTTTTGTATGTTACAATGCTTCAAAATTGTGTACCTCAATATGACATTGCATTAAGGAGTCAAGCTCGGTACACTCTGTTTGAAAGGCATTTGAGAATATCTTCCAATTTTGGCATTTAATTGAAAGTGCATCTGTTTAGGTATTTAAATTTTTATTTGATTTTTTTCCTTCTTAATTTAAAAAAAAAAAAAATTCATTTACATTTCCAGTATATTATTATTTATAAATTAAATATTAAATTCATTTTAAAAACCATAATTCAGTAAGAATAAATGGAAACAATATAGCACCACTGCAGCTCTGCCTAGAAGAGGCCGTCCAGCAGAAGTCAGTGTCCAGGCAAGGAGGGCATTAGTCAGAGAAGCAACCAAGAGACCAAAGTTACTCTGAAGGATCTGAAGAGATCTGCTTCATGAACTGAGAAGAGAGAAGCTGCTCACAGGACAACCATAGTCGGGACACTACACAAAGCTGGAAGAGTTGCGAGCCATATGAAATCCATTTTGGAGTTTGCCAAAAGTCACGTCTCAGTAAACATGCAGAAAAAGGTTCTCTGGTCTTTTTAATTTTGGCTTTGGCACAAGTGCTACATGTGGCAGAAACCCAGTACTGTCCTCACAGTGAAGCAAGAATATGTGCCATATTCTTACCCTTCTTTAAATAGAAGTTTCTATGGTGCTTTGTGGGAGGTTCCATTTATTTATTTATTTATTTATTTATTTATAAATAAATAACCCCTGATAGGTTCTTGGATATTAGATTTTGTTAATGATCTGGATTGTATCAGGTTCTGATTATTGGCCTGTTGTTCCACGAAATGACCACTGGGTGTCAGTGTTGAACAAAAAGGCACAATTGAGGCGGAAGTGTAAACTAAAACCGGAAGTTTTTTTCCTTGAAGCGTTTGAGGCATGGCTGGATATATTATTTAGGTTGTTAATCTTTTTGTATTTTGCCTGGAAGCTATGGAGAAGCGTTAATTTGCAAGACACTGGGTTAAATATGTGTTTCCTCTGAGCTGGACGCTGTCATGGCACGAGTGGCTGGAGATATTATTCATTTAAATGTCGGAGGAAAGAGGCAAGTTAGCCAAACTTTCTGACTGTCCTCTCTTACATGACATGTTTATTACTGAAAATCCTTGTATTGTGACTTTTATTACTTTATTACTTAGTTAAACAGTATAAAGAGCTCTAAGCTTTCTGTTGTTTACTAATATGACAAGATGACTATGAGAGAAACATATTTAGCTCTAACTACCTAACTACCTACCTACCTTCCTATATATATATATATATATATACCCACACACACACACACACACACACACACACACACACACACACACAGATGGGGTAATAAGTCTACATACGCTGCAAAATGTTAATAAATTTAAAAAAAAATGATAAGAGGGATCATAAAAATTGCTTTTTTGAAATTAAGTACAGCCCTGAATAAGCTATTTCAAGGGGGGAGGGGGGATAAACTTTTGAACAGGAAGTAAACAGCAGCAAACTTTTGAACAGGAAGATCGGTGTAGGTTGTTGTTATTATACATCAGTCATCCTGTTCAAAAGTTTACATCCCCCGGCTCTTAATGTTTCGTGTTGCCTTCTTGAGCATCAGTGAATGTTTGCACCTTTTGTAACAGTTGTGGATCTCAAGGTGGATCTCAAAATCATATAGCTGCTGTTGAAAAGGGGTCAAATATGCACCTGGAGGATTTTTCTGAAGAACAGTGGGCAGTTTAACTGCTCTGGACAAACAAGAGACTCATGAACAGCTATCACTAAACATAAAACCAGTCGTTGATCATCCAGGTAACAGCACGCAGTATTAAGAATCAAACGTATGTAAACTTTTAAACTAGTTTATTTGTGTAAATTCAGTTATTATTGTGTCTAGTGGACTATATCTAAACATCTGTTATGTGAAATAGCTTATTCAGAGCAGGATTATACAAAAAAAAAAAAAAAATGCAATTTTTATTTTTTAAATTATTAGCCTTTTGCGGATTCTGCAAGGCGTATGTAAACTTATGACCCCAGCTGTATATACATTTTAAACAGGATGCATATGCAACTGAGAAAGTGTCACATTTAATAACCGAACTCCGTGAGCACTGTTTTAGTTTCTTCTGGCACAAGAATCGTCTGAGCTCAAACAGCAGTAACATCGTTCTTTATATCTGGGTCTTGATGAATAAATTCCAAAATAATTTCAGGTTCAGTACCTCCAGGCAGACTCTGACATGGGTACCTGACTCCTTTTTCTCAAGGTTGGTCTAATTACACTGTTTATTAAAGAATATTAAAACCGTGTCTAAAAGTGATTATGAGCTGAGTGAAATAAATATAACGACACATTGTTTTTTCTTTTCTTTCTTAGCCTCTTGAGTGGCCGGATATCCACCTTAAAAGATGAAACCGGAGCGGTACGTTGTTTGCTTTTTTTTTTTTCCCCTGAATAAGCTATTGAAAGCGGTAGGTTTGATTTTCTCGTAATATTTCTTGCTTCTAGATTTTCATCGATCGTGATCCGTCACTTTTTGCTCCTATTCTGAATTTCCTGCGCACTAAAGAACTGCACCCCAGGTGATACTGCACACTCAGCCTGTACTTTGGCACTGTTGTATATCTAGTCGTGTCTACTTTATGCTCTTACCAGAGTGTCGGTCTTTTTAAGGCTTCGTCTTACACATGCATATTAAATTTGTAGCTGCATTTTTGTAAGCCAATGTCTGCATCTTTTACAGGTCTACAGATGTGAATTTACTGATGCATGAAGCCGAGTTCTACGGAATCACGCCATTAGGTAAGAATGTTATGTTATAAATACTTTATGGCTGCTGACTTCTGTGGTTCGAATGTGGAGTCGTACTGTAGTGGCTTTGGGGCTGCGGTTGCTGTGAGCAGTTTTGCACTCAGGTCTCCATCAGTGGACAGTGGATAGGTGTTATGAATTTCCTGGTTACACAATTGCACTATTTGTGCATGTAGTTCACAGTTATAGAAGGGATTTATTTATAGTCACACTATCCGGTGTCACCCAGATGAGGATGGATTCCCTTTTGAGTCTGGTTCCTCTGAAGGTTTCTCCCTCATCATGTCGTCTCAGAGAGTTCTTCCTCGCCACCGTCGCCTCTGACTCGCTCATTAGGGATAAACTCATACATTTACAATTTATATCCTGAATGTAGTTATTTCTGTGAAGCTGCTTTGTGATTGTTGTACTCATCATCCATATGTAGTCAGTGAGGAAAATCTGAAAAAGACATTACGCAGAGAGAGGTTAAAAAAGTCTCTGAAGCCAGCAGTGTTTACTTTCACGCGGGCAGTCAGATATGTAGCTACATTTTCAGTAATGTTCTTCCATGAAACGCATACAGCTGCAGGTATGGGCTTTCAGATAGCCCATTTTACATGTGTGTTAACGTTCTACCATGCTTTTCACACTGGGGAGTACAGTGTCGATCACGGCAGCATTCATTTATGTGTTTTTCCTCGCGTGTCTGTAACCGTCAGATTATAATAAACATTACCGCAGTGAGCACATGGTTTGTTAATCCAGTGAGATTTTTACTCCTAAACTTCAAACTCCTCGGTCTACAAGTTAAAATACTGAGCTGATATTTAGTAAAACTTTTGTATCAAACACACGTGTAGCACCACCAGGAAGAACATTTAATTACAGTGGGAAATGATACTTGATACTAGATTTTTTTTATATTTACATATTCCTATCCTAGTGGTTAACCAAGTAGCCATTCATAACTCTTAGTAATATCAAATATTAAAATTAAGCACAGAAACTAAAAAAAACCTTTAAATATTCTTTAATAATCCACAACTTTCTAACTCGCACACACGTGAAAAATTCTGTCTACTAGCAGCTACAGTGTTCTTGGTGGTTGCTCAAAATAGACTTTATTGTTGCCTAATAATATATTGAGCTGGTCATTTTTTTAATGTTCAACATTATTATTATTATTATTTATTTTATTTTTTTTGTCTTTAGTGCGTAAACTGCAGCTGTGTGATGAACTAGATCGCTCATCATGTGGCACAGTGCTGTTTAACGGCTATCTGCCTCCTCCAGGTGAGCCACACACACACACACACACACACACACACATACAAGTTGCTTTTCCCAGGAATAAAACTACAGCTGTATTGCGTGCCACTATTAGTAAGCCAGCTATTTAAATTTAGCTAATGTACTCTGATGACAGCTCCTCATTGTAGTGCTAGCTTCCTTATTGAATAGCAAGCCAAAAGTCAGTACAATTTTTCCTGATTAGAAATGATATTTAAATGATACGCAGTCTGTCATACAGCAAAGATACCTGTGTGCTATTGTGTGAGCAACTTGATCTCCAGTGTTCTTTTAACGACTATTTTGACATACAGTTCAGTTTATTAGTCTGTGGTTTGGGTTGTATGCCCCCCCCGATCATGTGAATCAGACGTCACTAGAAGAGCACTAGACAAATGAATGAACTGGGACATGCCACAGATTGCATCTTACTGAAATAAATGTGTTTTAGCCTGGGGAAAGCCCTTCGTATGGTCAAAAAGTCCATTCCGATTCCACTGAAAGATGCTCTGCCTACCTCTACATTTATAACCTCACCTCCTTATGGAAAACATTACTAACAAATTGTAAAGAATTTTCAGCATCATCCACATCAATCTATGTGTCATTACCTGAGCTGAAAGTCATTGGCAGCATTTAAACTTGAGCCTCATTGTCGATTCTTCACTTGATCTCAATTCACACTAATATCAGTGTGAAAATAATAGCTGATTAATTCAGTCAATTTTGTTCTGTTGACTAAATATCTGGTCATTAATGTCTTTAATTTGGCCATTCGGACATTTTGACAGATTACAAACAGAATAAATTCCATGCATCTCTCCAAAAATGTAGTGAAGTTGGTTGAACTGGGTGCTTACCCGATGTGCAGACAGAAAGCCAAAGCAAGATTAGAAAGTAGCCTGAATAAAAAAACATTTCCACATATATAATATATGTCTGCTTTCTTAAAGTAGAGAGTTCAAAGTATGTTCCTGGGAAGGGAAACTTTGGCTCTTTTCCAGAATTCAGACGCAGTGACATTCGACAGGTTTTCCCAGACCACCACGCATATATCATGCATCTTATATTTAACAGAATAGTAGCTGAAAAGTCACAGGCTTTCGCATTACTTTTCAGTGTTCATGTACGTATAACCCACAGCCGTGTGCGTCTGTGTGTGTCTGTGTGCGTCTGTGTGTGTCTGTGTGTGTCTGTGTGTGTCTGTCTGTGTGTGTCTGTGTGTCTCTGTCTGTCTGTGTGTGTGTGTGTGTGTGTGTGTGTGTGTGTGTGTGTGTGTGTGTGTGTGTGTCTCTCTTGTGTGTGTGTGTCAGTGTATCCCGTGAAGCGCAGGAACAGACACAGCGTTGCCGGTTCTCAGTTCATGGCTGGCCGAGCTGTCCCTCTGGAGAGAGCCACGGTCCGACGCAGCAACACAATGCCACCCAACCTGGGCAACTCAGGCATCCTGGCAAAAACTACTGCTACAGAAGAGAAAATGTCAGGTATTTCCTTTCTTTATACAAGCGTGCCCAAAACCACAAATAATTCAGCACATGGGGCGCAGTTTTTGTACTACTTTATTGTATAGTCTCATCCAAAAGCATAATAAAGAATACTCACTACACTAATACTACTACTAATAATAAACTCCTGGAATGACTTGTCAGTGTGATGTCTCCATATAGTGCACGAATACCCAGAATGCACCAAGCGGTTCGGTATGGTAGCCTGATAACAGTCAGGCATCTGTGGTAATGTTTATGTGAGCTATGTAGTGAATAGGATGTGTGATTTGAGACATGTACACAGTGACCTGCTGATCGTAAGGTGTGTGTGATTGTGTTTATGTGGCATGTTTAATAAAATACTGGGTTGATTGAGTTGATGTCTATAGAGGACTGATGCTCTTGAGTTTGTGAGTGTTTGTGTTGAATGTAGAGTGACTAGTGTGTGGTTTGGGACATGTCCACAGTGCAAAACGTACCTGCTTTGTTTTATCAGGTCAGGGCTCAGATCCAGGAATGGTGCGGATCATATGCGGCCATCACAACTGGATTGCAGTGGCTTATGCGCAGTTCGTGGTGTGTTACAGGTAAACGTGCGTACTTAATAAACATTTACTGCCTATCTTTTTTTTTTTTAACCATGGTTTGCTGTAAGTGTTTTGTTTGATGTCTCAGATCCAAAATGTTTTTGACAGAAAAGTCTGGACAAAAAACATGTACAGATAATTACCCCATAATTAAAGGAATAGCTGAAATAGTTTAAATAGATTAATAGGGAAAAATGTTCTCCTTTTCCCTGATGCAGTAGATCAGTCAGACCATGTCGGATATCTAAAGTTTTCCAAATCTCTGCATACATGCTTATTCTACATGTTGTGTGTTGTTGAAATGTCTCCAGGTATTGTGATATGGGATTTTTGTCATATTGCCCATCCCTACTGAGGATCTGGTGTGGTTTAAGCAAATATTTATAGTTATTCATATAAGATAATACAAGATAACATGGTAATATAGATTTTGGGCGAGATAGACTTCATTGCCAGTTGTATAGCTCCAGCGCAACACTAAGGAGCAAACTCTGGACACCAAACCATACCTTGGCCAAGCAACTATAATGAGGACGTTGTGTACATTAGATGTTTTGCCAATTAGTTATTTCAGAATAAATAATAAGAGCAGGAGATGAGAAATGTGGATGGTGAAACAAATGGGAGAAAACAGTCAGAATTAAATGCAAATTCCTCTTCTCCCGCTTTCCCTCCATTTTCAGGGTTAAGGAATCGACAGGGTGGCAGCAGGTGTTTTCGAGCCCCAGATTGGATTGGATCATCGATCGAGTCGCACTCAATGCTAAAGTCATGGGCGGGTCACTAGGAGACAACGACAAGATGGTTGCGGTGGCATCTGGGACGGAGATCATATTATGGGCAGTGTGTCCTGATGGAAATGGAAATGAGATTGGTAACATTTCCTTTTTATGGTTTAGAGTTAAAGTGACAATGAATTCCTGTTTGGCATTCGAATCTCATGGCAGGAACCGTGACCGCTGTGGAAAATAACAGAAGTGAAGCACACTGTCAGCACATGACGAAAACACAGCAACACACTGGATGTGGAGGAGGCGGAGCCTGGGTTATTGTGCTTAGTTGACATTATGATTGCTTTTTAAAACAAAGATGCACTAATGTCTCAAATTGAACACTTACATTTAGCACTAAACGGAAATGACAGATCACCATAAAGTAGCTCATAGCCCAGCACTTTTTGCTCATAATTTATGTAGAGGTGTTCTCACTCTGTGTTTCGATGTAGACTCTGGCTGCTGAGGGTCAAAAGTGTCCGGGATTCCATACTTGATTTCTTGACAGTTTTAGAACATCATACATAATAATAGTGCACTGCATTCCACTGAGTTCCTCAGTATCCTCACACTGTTTGAATGAAAGTGTATGAAGTACTTTACTAAGTGCTTTTTAGGTAAAGAATGATGTTCAGTATTAGACCCGTCACCCCGATGGGTTCTAATCCACACAACAGTTCCTTCTCTGTATCAGGAAGTTAAATTTGCCCAAGTTCCTCCTTTCCCACTCCAGTGAGAATGCCCATATAATAAGTGTTACAAATATTGTGATAGTAAATACTCAGAATATTACATTGAATAATAATTGCTGATTATTAAAATGTCTTTTTTTTTTTAAGGTGTCTTTAGCTTAAGTGTGCCGGTGGAGGCTCTGTTCTTTGTGGGGAATCAGCTCATCGCCACGAGCCACACAGGGAAAGTGGGTGTGTGGAATGCTGTAACCAAACACTGGCAGGTTGGTTAGCTGTCTATATAGGTCAAAGTAGATGTAGTGTAGTAGTGTTTGGGGGAGGGGAAGAAAAAAAAGTTAAAGCCTTATCAGGAGGCTGTATGGCCTTCTTCTGGCTAAACACATAGTCAGTGTCAGCTGTGTAATTGCTAACATTTGCGCAAACATCTCACTAGAACTCTTACTGTCACAGACACAATAATATACACACACACACACACACACACACAGTCAGGTCCAGAAGTATTTGGACAATGACGGAGTATTCAGGCTTTTTTTGGTTGTTTTGCCAGGCAGATTTGCATTCAGTGTGACTGCTGCTTTAATGTGACTGTAATTTCAAACTAATTTAAAATGTTTATTCAACAGCATGTTTGTGGATTTCTATTTATTTCAAGTTTTTTTTCTCCAAATGGACGTGTTCTTCTTCTGTTATCGTGTGTGCACATGTCTACAGAATCAGGATGTGGTTCCCATAAACAGTTATGACACAGCAGGGTCCTTCCTCATCCTTGGCTGTAATAACGGATCCATTTACTACATCGGTGAGCATTATCACTTCTTTGATGTTAAAATCCCGTTCACCCACCTTCCACTTGACCATATATTTCATTTAAGCGACAACGCAACACAAACTCTGCTCCCAGCACTGTGTTCGTTATTGTTGTCTCTAGATGACTGCACCTGCTATTACCTCTATTAAGTTACTTAAAATTTGACTAGGAGATAAATAAACATGTGCCAGTGTTAACAGCCCCGCTATGAAAGTGTCAAAGAAATAATATTTGTATCATACTCAGCATATTACGCATACATCAATGTCTGAGTGATAAAGCAATTAAAAAGAAGTTAACGTCCAGTCTTGCTTTGTGGAATATATAAAAATGCCAAATGTTTGCACCGTGGCCCTCTGCATTGGTAATACTTTGGCTTTGTGGATTGCACTGTTCTGCTTTCATACAATGCTTTATATCATTGCCTCATTTGTGATCAAGTATCTCACGTTATTGAAAAAAGCCAGATAAAACAATAAAAATGTAATATTAGAGAAGTGCTGTCCTTCTGCTCATTGTGTATGGGACACATTTATGACCACAGACACTGCCAAAAATGTTCAGTACTTATGCATAGTGACAGTATTTCACATACAGTGTGATTTGGTTTGTGTTTGTCTCAGACGTACAGAAATTTCCATTGAGGATGAAGGATAATGATTTACTGGTGACAGAGTTGTACAGAGATCCCAGCGAAGACGCCATCACAGCGCTTAGCGTCTATCTTACACCTAAAACGAGTAAGACACACACACACACACACACACACACACACACACACACACACACACACACACACAAGAGCAGCATTATACGCTACTTCCTCAGATACACTGACATAAGTAAGATCACTCCAGTCAGGTCCTACACAAGACCTTGGCTGTGAAGCTTGTGATACAGTAATGCACTTATACAGGCATCCCAATAAAAACTTAAAAGTTCAGATCAACAATATAAAAACATGTAGTAATTATTCGTAAGTTTGAAAGTGTGTAGTGCAGAATAGTTTATTCTTTAATATCCACTCTTACTTCCATCGCTTTCAGGGACATTAGACAAGCGATTTGTAAAAGGACAATGTGTTATGTTTTTTTTTTATTATTATTAATAGTAACATCCCTAGTTTTGTGTTATTTAGCTGCTGCTGTTTATGGTGTGTGTGTGTGTGTGTGTGTGTGTGTGTGTGTGTGTGTGTGTGTGTGTGTGTGTGTTCCAGGTGACAGTGGGAACTGGATTGAGATTGCGTATGGCACCAGCTCAGGAGCGGTGCGCGTGATTGTTCAGCATCCCGAGACAGTGGGCTCGGGGCCACAACTCTTCCAGACGTTCAGTGTTCATCGGAGTCCTGTTACCAAAATAATGCTGTCCGAGAAACACCTCATCTCAGGTACAGCAGCGTGCACACCCATACTTTTTCTTTTGCTTCCTGTTCAATTTAATTTGTAAGTGTGTAACAGTGTTATAAGGTCAGGTGATAGGAGATGATCGCATATACACTATAGATGCAACAGATAGAGGTTAGGTTAAAAAAAAAAAAAAAAATGGTGTCGCTGTGTACAACTTGATTTGGATTGGTCAGTTGAGGCATCGGCGGTTTTTATTTCTGAATGATAGAATAAAACTGTTAATCTTAGAGCATTCTGCAAAAGCAGAACAGTTTAAACAAAGACATTGTTTCCTTATCACATAAGGTCACGCCAATATTCAGCCCAGACAGTGATTCAACACGGACACAAACAAGTGGTGCTTTAAATCACACTATTTGAATCTCAAAGCAGGTGTATTATTTATTTATGAAACCAGTATCAGTAACTTCATTTGTCAATACTCATGTGTCCTTGTATCTTCAACAGCTTCACACGTTCAAAAAGCTCAGACTCACTGGAGACTCTTGTTCATAAAAGTGCATGTTTAAAAATTAACGGTGATGTCTGAAATGTTTTAATAAACACACCTGTGTGTGTATGTGTGTTTGTAGTGTGTGCAGATAATAACCATGTGCGTACCTGGACTGTAACACGGTTCAGAGGAATGATCTCCACCCAGCCAGGCTCCACCCCCCTCAGCTCATTTAAAATCCTCTCACTGGATGATATTGATGGACATGCAGGCTGCAGTGCTGGCACCGAGATTGGTAAGCAGCTCTACAAAACCGAAAGGTACCCCGTGTTGCCCTCACCCCAAAAGTAGCCGATCAGCCAAGACATGTCTGTCTAATATATCTCATAAGTAAAGGAAGCACACAGCCACTAATTTCTCATTGTGTAAACACATGCACAATGCATTTATAACATTTGTTCATTAACCCCAAAAAAAATTAGAATTATATATTACAGAAATCCAAATATAGGAACTACACTATATGGCCAAAAGTATGTAGACACCTACCCATCACAATCCTATGTGCTTGTTGAGCATCCCATTCCAGAGCCTGCCCCTCTTTACTGCATTAACAGCCTCCACTCTTCTGGAAAGGCTTTACGGTAGGTTTTGGAACGTGGCTGTGAGGATTTGTGTTCATTCAGCCAAAAGAGCATTAGTGAAGTCAGGTATTGATGTTGTGGGGTTGAGGTTGTGGGGTCAGTGGGGTTGAGGTCAGGGCTCTGTGCAGACCACTCGAGTTCTTCCACTCCACCCTTAACACACCACGTGTTCATGGAGCTGGGTTTGTGCACAGGGGCATCGTCATGCTGGAACATGTTTGGGCCTCTTAGTTCTAATGAAGGGAAATCTTATCTCTACAGCCTACGAAGACTTTCTACACAATTGTATGCTTCCAACTTTATGGCAACAGTTTGGGCAAGACACACACATATGGGTGTAATGGTCAGGTGTCCACATACTTTTGGCCATATAGTGTATATTATGAACCACTTCTGATGTTCAGGTTCACCTTCAGGTTACAAGTCCGACTCTCAGACCATTAAGCCACGACTGCCCCCACAAGAGGCACTTTAAGATGGACACTACTACTTTCTTAGCTTTCCAACTTCCTTTACTCTACT
>CM074950.1:18225939-18257322 GCA_037577455.1 Pangasius macronema
TAACCTTTACCCTCCCAGGGTGATATCTGTCAGTTAGGAGGTGGGAATGGGATTGAATAATTAGAGATAATTGAGGGAGGAATAAAATGACTAAAATAATAATAGTCATGTAAAATTCAGCCTGTTCATGGCAAAAACATTATCTTTGCACACACACACACACACACACACACACACACACACACACACACACACACATACACACACACACACACACAAAATCAACTATGTCTCTTTAAGAGATTTGTTTTATTCATTTCAAGCTAGAAAGAGGCAAAGAGCATGATATGCTAACAAAATGCTAACAAAATAAAACAATTCTAAGCTTGTAATTACTAAATACGTGTAGTAATAGGCGTAATGGACTTATTTTTTGTTACATAATAATCTCCTAATGAGAAGTATTAGATAAATTTACCTTTATTCAAGATACAGTATCTTCACTTGCTTAGATATAGTTTTTGCCGTCTCATGTTTAAACAAATGCAACTCACCCTGCCTTTAGCTCTTTATCTCGTGTTTACCACAGCTTGTGTTTACAAACAGCTTGCAACAAATGAACCATTTACATGAACCATGTTTTTCGGAAAGTGAAAAGAAGATTTTTATGAGAGCTGTGTGTGAGAGTCTAATGTAACCAGGACTACTTTCACACTAGCAAGTAACAAGTCGTGTAGTTTGTCTCTTGTCGGCTTGTGGGTGTGCACTGTCCAGCGTTTTTAAGGCTACCTGGACAAAACACAAATGAAATAATGCACTAATCAGTATGAAAATCGGTTGTCTGATTTACGTGATTAGCACGTTGTATGCTAGGCTTCATGTTACTAACAAAGCAAACTAACTGTACTAGCTACGTACACTCATCAGAAGCAGCAACAATCTCTGCTACAAATTTTTCTAAGCTTTATTTTTCTTTTAAATGTATCTATACCCATGAGAGGCCATAGATGACAGAATAAGATAAAAGCATGGTTATAAGTTTGTTAAAGTATGGGAACTAGATCATTAACCCTTTACTGCACATTGTTGCCATATGGCAACAATTTACAAACTACCCCCCTAATTTTTTTTTTTAAATTTTGAAATATATTTTTATTTCTTGAACTAATTCAAGTAATAAAAATCCATAATAAATAAATAAATAATTCATGCAGTAGAGGGTTAAATTTGTGGGAACAATATAATTAAGCTTTGGACACAGCTTAAAAAAAAAAACATCTTGTTTCTATGATTTGTTGATCTTGTTTCTAAGTCTTAGTAAGTTGTGGCCATGCATTTGAGTCCCATTCTCACGTGTTATAATAATATTACTCTCGTTAAGAAGAGGTCTCACTGGCGGAGTGCTGTACGTAATACTATTTTGTACATATTTCTGTTGAATTGGAACTATGTTATTATCTAGATCACTTCTAATGTACAATTCTGCCTTCAAACTCAGGAAACCTGGAAGTCACTCCTCCTATTTGAGTCTGATGCCCATGTGGAGTGTCAACTAATTATGAGCTTCAAAATGGTCACTACTACCATTTGTAGCTCTGTGAATGTCCCTGTGATGTGCAAGTCTGTTTGAAATACTGAACAAATCAACAAAGCAGTTTTTATGGTGAATGTGTGGAAATGTACCAGCTCACCAGAAACGGATTGGAAAAACATCAAGCTAATCCAAACCCTATGTATTTCATACCACTCTTTCCAGACTGATAACTCAAGTATTTACGCCTTGTTATTACGTGTATTAACTAATGATCGAGATATGACCGTATTAGCATTAATATCATGTGCATGTTAATAATAAATCAACAGTAAATTGTGCAGAAATGTTCAAAGTTTTATGTTCACAGGGTAGAAAGTGGTGTACAATAAGAAATCCAACCCTTGTAATTTGAAGTCACTGGAATCTGTAAAATGTATTTTTAAACACATTTTCTGAAAAAAACACAAACCAGAACCACCCTTTCGACTATAAGGCGAACTGGGTCCCTAGACCATCCTATTTCTCTGAGCGATTTAATGAGCTTGTGTGTGGGTGAGTGATGTAGGTGGATTGGCCTATAAAAGGCTTAAGGGCTGTATTCACATAAACACACAGAGTATTAGGGTTAGGGAGCCTGATAAGCGGTTTAGGTGTTTACATATACAACGTCTATGAGAATGAAATGAGTTGTTAGTGTTCATTTGTCTTATTGTCTATTATATGCCAACTTGGTGTTTCCTTCGAATCAATTCTGTATAATTTGGTTACACGACTTTATAAATGATCTAATACAGTTCCAGTGAAGTGCCCGTCACTGCTTCTCTGATTACTGCTGTGTAATGGACAGTGATTGCATTTCAGTGTGGTATAACTGCAACATACTGATGAAAGTGAAATGCAGTTCAGTGAGCAATTACCTTCAAACTATACTTCTGTACTAAACAGTATGTTATAGATAGTAGGCCTACATCACTTCTTGAACATAAGTATAAACCAGAACGGTATGACACGGGTGTACCGTGACACGGGCAAACCCTGTTTTGGATTCTCAATCTCTTGATGTTGGGTGTATTTTATGACTGACTTCAGACAACTCTCGTGTAAACTGGCTCCTAAAGGGTGCGAGAAGACACATTTTCGAATGCTGTGTCTTCACTGGAACTCAGAAAGAGACAGAGACAGGAAGTGGGGAAAAAAACAACTGTAATTATCATGCAGCTGGATTGTGAACATATTCCTTTGAAATATTTACATCTTTTTGACGTATGTTGTACACGTAGTTACTGTACAATTGGGAGAGTGGGGGGTCAGGCATAATGCCCCGGTCCCTGCTCTTGCGAGGACAGAATTGCATTACACAGAGCCTTAAAACGCTGGATAGTCTAGTACAAACACTAGCTAGAAATGTATTCTAGCATTTGGGACAGAGCCAAAATGGAAGACATTGCAGTAAGGCCACTAATTTGGCATGAAATCCATCATTTGGGACACAGCCTTACTTTTAGGGTCGTGACAGTGATTATTTTATAGATTAGGAAATATGATACAGCACGAACAAGAAACATGAAAATGAACTGTAATATTTGCAAATTTATTTTCGACACCTCTGAATTAGCTGTATCGAAAAATATAAGGCAGTACAACGAGCGAACATCTCTGAAAAACAATTAATCTGACACTTTAAGTTTTTCCGTTGTTTATGTCACGTAAAATAATGTGTACTCGCTATGTGTTGGCATGTGAGTGTTGGAAACAGGAAGATGCTTTAGACCTCTACGACACTGAAGTTCATTCATCAAACATAACATCTAATGACAGTCAAATAAATGTGCATTCATAACCAGTTTCAAATAAACTCTACTTATTTGTGTTTACTCTAGCAGTATCTCAATCTGTATCTCAGATAGCCAACTAAAATGTCTCATTTTTACAAAACACGAATTTACCAAACATATAACGTAAACACATTACAGACCTTTTCAATCTATATAAAAATATATATATCAGAAAAACAATTTACAGCCATAACAGATAAAAACTATAGTGTCAATAAAATAATCCAATAAAATAGGATATAGTTAATAGCTAATTGAGTCAGCATTGTTGCTGTAAGTGTGTGTGGGTGTGTGTCTGCATGTGTGTGTGTGTGTGTGTGTGTGTCTTTTGATTAAGCAGGTATGCAGTAGTTTGGTCTGCGTGACGCGATGAAACCCCTCAGACACACACATCTGTACGAACCTTCTGTGTTTACACACCGTGCATTTATACACTCTGGAAAGGCTGGGTCCTCACACTCATCCACATCTGCAGGGGAGTGAAACACACACACACACACACACACACACACACACACACACACACACACACACACACACGCTTTAATACTCAGAATATTTCCTGCTTTCAAATGTCTGTTGTGGTTTATATTCATTTTGTTGCATTTTAATTGTGTTCTATTTTGCTGTCCTATTTTTATTTGTATATTTTGGGTACTTTTGCTTGTTTTTCTTATGTTTAATTCTTTCTTAAAAGATTTAATTTTTTTTATTTGAATCTTATTTTTTGTTATTTCAAACTTTACTTAATAAAGGTTCCTCATTTTTATTAAGAGCAGTTCCCAGTTTATACAGCAAACTCTGTACATATAAAATGTATTATTATTATTATTATTATTATGATTATATTGTAGATTTCACGTATAAAATAAATAAACAGAATCAGAATTTGCAATCGTAGCAGGATATTCACACAGCCCACAGTTCTGATATAAATAAGGACAGTGTTACCTAGACAGGTCATAGAGGCGATATCGAGCTGATATCCATCATAACAGTCACAGGTGTATCCTTCACCTACACGAACACAGCGGCCGTTTTCACAGCCCTGCAGTATACCACACTCATCCTCTGGCAGGCCAGCGAATGACTCGTACCGCCCTGAAACACACACAATCACACACACACACACACACACACACACACACACTTGAAAGTGCAAGAGGTTGACTGGGGAGTGGTCATACACAGGGGAAGGAGCTAACTTCAGATAACCGTAAGTCTGACTGAGCTGAAATTTGTAGACTTCATCTAAGTGTTTACCTGATGATGAACTGATCATAAAAAAAACAAAACAACAAAAAATATAGCCTCCATTGGCTAATCAGTGTTCAGCAGGCATCTGACAGGTTTATCATTGACCTATCGTTACAAAAGCCGAGTGATGGGTTCCTCTAGGTACCCACTAGTGACTACAGTCTCACTCAGATTGGCCACTGGGGGGCAATATTCATGCTTTCGCACATGAAAACAAGCATATCTTTTATAAAATACGAAGTACTGCTTTGATTCCTATAAATAAATAAAGAATCACAATAAATAACGATTAACATTTTATAGCACTTCATTAAAGAATATAAAACAAGGGGTGGTATTCTTTTTATTCTTTCATTATAATAAATGGGGGACTGGGAACAGTCTGGGAAAGCCATCTAGGAAAACAGGCAAAAATTCTGAAAAACTTTTTTTGAGCAAAAAAACAAAAATATTTTTCTGCCAGTAATATACTCTAACATTGTAACTTTAAGACAACATAAATATATTTTACAAAAACACGGTAGATATTTGTATTTAGGCTATTTTCTAAAGATCACAGTAGTTTAACACAGTGGAGCCAGTTTAACATCAGATGTCTGCCATTTTGCGAGCTTAGTGTGATTTGCTCATGGAAAGAATATCACAATTTTAACAAGCTGTATGATAGCTACATCACTGCCTTTATTTACGTGTGCTCTCTCACAAGGTGCGCTATCAGTTTGTATTGCAAACCCTTGTGACAACTGGTGGCCTACACTAGTTCCTAGCAACCTGCAATGAAAGTAAATAGAGTATAAGTTCACGTATATAACTGTGGTTCTACGACTGAATGGAGGAGCGCCTGGGCCGCCTGGGCCACCTGGGCCACTTGGGTTGATAAGTATGGCTAGAAGATGAGCATCACATAACAGCGATTTTGCTTATGGAAAATGACACGTAAACAAGCAAATGGGATTACTTCACACACTGACAAAATATAATAAAATTTGACTGTAGCATATAGAGTTCTTTTAAATATATATATATTTTTTAATATAAAAAAGGCAAATTAGCTAATATGGAAATAGAAACATCAAAACATAATCAAAAAGTCAGAGAGTTTGAATATATACTTAACACTAAGAAAATGATTCAAAATGTGTTTTTATTGTGCTTTTTTTTTTAGGAAATGTCTTTTTAAATGTTAATATTAAATAAATTGAATAATTTAGTACATTCAATTTGCAACTAATATATTGAAATAAGAATTGAAATTGAAAAAGTGATATGCAGTTAGTACGCACTTTCATAGACTCTCTGTGGTCTTTCACTTCCTGGTCTTCTGTCAGTGAAGGGTGGGAAAGGGGCGGGGCCTCTCCACGACTCCTCGTCTTCTTCGCCTTCAGTGAGGGGGGGTCGGATAAAGCGTGAGCCGTAGAAGCGCTCGGTATGAGGATCTGGTGCAAATGGAGGAGCAGCAGCTGAGTCATAGTCTTCCTCCTCATAGTAACGCCTGGGCCTGGATCAATAAGAAGATATTTATGCTGTTGTGTCACTTTTCACACGTTCATTTCAATACTTGACTTCTTCTTCTTATTATTATTATTATTATTATTATTATTATTATTATTATTATTATTATTAATAGTAGTAGTAGTAATGTCAGTGGCCAGTAATGCTACTCTGAATTTCAACAGAACCGACCTACTGAACTGAATCCAAACACTGCTTGCCTACCCGAGTCCAGGAGGCATGTAGGGGGCATACGAGTCAGCAGGTTGTGTCCTCAATCCAGATCTGCGTCCTGTTCCTGCGCCATAGTCATCGTAATCAGACGAGGGTAAGTCCGGGTAAATGGGGGCAGCATACGGCGTCCCGTAACCCCCTCCTCCCCCCGGCAGTGGGCCAAAACGCTCTGCATACCGTGGAGAGTTTCGAGGAGGACCGAAAGAGCTGCACATTGCCTCATATGCCTCTGAGAAAGTAAAAACACCACGTTATTATCGAAGATCCAGTTCACACACACCATGTGTTTAGTTGAATTCGATCATCCGCAAAACCAAATTGTATTTTCTTCTAGAACAATCTATTATTTTTTAGCTAGTGCTTGGCATTACTACATAATATAATGTTAACCCATTTGATTGTTTTGTACAACCCATTGAAGTGGATCAACCAAAACATTTATATACTTAAATATACTTTATATGCTTATAAATATATACAGAAAACTGGAATGGACACGGGTATTTCAAACAGACCCCTCAGTATTACAGTCAAGTGATGTTTTCTCCTGCCTGAGGGGTAAAAGTTGTGGTTTAGTTGAACAGAAGGTTGGATAAGTGATACACAGAGCAAACAATGCTAAGACTCTGCGTGAGGATCCACTGAGGATCTAATTCAGAAGCATGGCAGCGATTTTGCTATTGGTACATGACAAGTAAATGAGCAAATGGGAATACTTCATGTACAGATAAAATATAATAAAATTAGACTACAGCATATGGAGTTTAAATTTTAAAAAGTCAAAAGTTGTAGTGTGTTGAATATATTCTTAACACTAATACATAAATGTGTTCATTTTGACAAAAAAATCATGTTTTACTTTGACTACTTAAAAAAACAATCATTGTGTGTGTGTGTGTGTGTGTGTGTGTGTGTGTGTGTGTGTGTGTGTGTGTGTGTGCGTGTGTGTTTTGTGTGTATACGTTTACCCCCGTCTCGACGGGGACACAGCGCACACTGAAGCCCCCATGCTTCTCCATATAAACAGCAACAATCCACAAATGTCATTTGGATTCCTTGCAAAAGTCTCTGACACACCAGATCAGCTGTTACATGCTGCCAACAGAACGAGAGGTTCTCATCTAGAGAGAAAGAGAAAGAATGAGAGCAGACAACATTAATATGGTAGCAAAAAATGTTTAAAAAGTGGGTGGCATAGTGGAGCAGAGGGTAATACTGCCAGCTCACAGCTCCAGGGTTCTGGTTTCGATCGTGAGCACAGTCAGGGACTGAGAGTGCTATCAGTCTAAAAACCCTACTGGGAGATTAGTGTAGTAGGAAAACACAAGACAAGGATTTTTTTAATAAGAGGTAGGCCTTTAGTTGTTGATAGCCAGTGACTCAGCTGTTCAGACATCTAGGGGAGGTTCATTCCACCTCCTAGGTGCCAGAGCAGAGAATAGCCTTGCTTTTAGGTAGGTCAGTCCTGGACTGTTTTTTTTTTTTTTTAATTTGTAGGTGAGCATTGGTGTTTTAAATCTGTTGCGGGCAGCTACAGGAAGCAAGTGAAGGGAGTGTAGCAATGGGGTGGAGTGGGGGAAGGTTGAAAACAAGTTGTTCAGTCGTATTGTGGATCAGCTGCTGAGGTCTAACAGCGCTCAGAGACAGACCTACCAGGAGCGAGTTGCAGTAGTCCAATCTCAAAATGACAAGGGACAGAACAAGCACATGAGTCGCCTCTCCTCTCACAAACTTGCCTGAAGGTTGGCCCTAGGTGTGTGTGTGTGTGTGTGTGTGTGTGTGTGTGTGTGTGTATGTGTGGTGCCCTGTAATGGACAGGTGTCCCTCTCAGGGTGCATTCCCAGCTTCATGCCGGATCCACTGCGACGTTGACCAGGATAGAGCCGTTACTGAAGATGGATGAGTGAATCAGTAGAATTTAAAGTGCTTTACAGATGGATTAGAACAGATTCAGATATAAATAGAAAGTAAACAAAAAATCCTCCTGTTGCAGTGATTAAAAAAATTATAAAGATATGCTTTCTGCTAAGTGCAATCTGCTGGCACAGATTCCACGGATGGCAAGCCAGTTCATCGCAGAGTATCACACACACACACACACACACACACACACACACACACACACACACACACACACACACTCATTTACACCTAGAGGAAATTTAGATTAGCAAATCTATCTCTGTTTAATGGCCTATTTGGGAGGTTCAAGGAAACTGATCACCTATAGGAAATGGATAGGTAAGAGCAATACCGATTGCCACAGAAGAGCTTTACTTACGCTAGCACACAGCCTGTACAGCTTCTCACCTTTAATACAGGGATTTCTTACCAAATATATTCATTATTATTTGTTCATATTTATTTGTTCATTGTTATTTATATGGTCTTGAGCAAATTGGCATATTTTATTTCACAAAAAATGTTATATTTAAAATTGTTAATATGTCAAAACAGTAACAGTCACAAACATGTAATAACAGTAAACTGGTAATATTCCCTAATTGGTTTAAGTTTGTGTTAATAAGTCAAACTTGCAATATTCCCTAACTTGAAAAAAAAAGTTGTACTATTTACTGTTTAATATTACTCAACATTTTAGTCTTATACTTCCAATATTTGCTCATTAAAAAAATGTAATGTGTTTAAACTTTCAACCTACCCAACATGTTTATATTCTCAAACCTAACACTTTGACAACCCTTTTAATATTTTTGACAAATAAGTCACTAATTGAAATAAAAAGAGCAAAATGATGCACAGGGAGCAGGATTTTAATGGGTTTTATTGGGTTACTATTACTGCTATTACTGCTATTAGCTTTTCCTTGTTCTGTTCATATGCTGAGCAGAATAGTCTAGTTTTACTTTACTATTCTACTTTTATTCTTTACTATTTACTAGACTTCATAGATTATTGTAGTCATATAAATGAATATGCATGTGTCTTACCCACAGTGAGGCCTGAATTGTTGACACAGGAGCGCTGTGTGTCATCCAGCACTAGCGGTGGCTCACACGTGCAGTAATGTGAACCGAGTGTGTTCACACACTGACCGCCCGGACACATGTCCCCACTCTCACACTCATCATTGTCTACAAACACATGTGAGAGACACATATACTATTATTATTCATATTATTCACATTCATATTAGGAGTAGTTGTATTATTATTCTTATTATTATGATGTAATGATTTCACTTTGGTATATTTTAGTCATATTGAATAAACCTGAACTAAGACAGGAACGAATAAAGAAACTAACTACCTTCTGATCATAAACTTTAAAACCACAAAGAGTGAACAGAGTGAATGAATCAGATGCTGAGAGATGCTGACAGGCAGAGAGACAGGCTGAAAGGGGTAGCAGGGCAACATTCCCAGTACTGAATGGATTTTTTGTGTTGATTTGTTTCATAACATAAATGCATATGTTAACTCAGCTGTGAGTGTTTAATCCTCGTGAGATAAAATGAAAGAGATGGACGTATGGGGAGAGACAGAGAGAGAGATGAGGGGGACGAGAACTAAAGCAAACTTACTGATGTAAGATTTTGGTGATGTGACAGATCGATATTAGATTTCGAGAAATATATAGAGTATGGGGTGTGACCGGGATGGAAGGTGAGGCTAAGATTAAATGTGTAATTCCTGTTTGGTCAGTAGTACGGGAGAAACTAAGAGAAAGAATGAGACCAAATTAAAGATTCATAAAAGCTATGGATAGAGGTGCTACTACAAATCCCTGTTATTACACAGATGCATTGCCAATTTGGTTGGACATTGTCCATTTATTTGAAAAAAAAATCAAGATCAAAATCAAAATTCTATCTTTAAACTCACAGATAAACTTGGTTTTTATATGGATCGCCACATACACCCATATATACATATATCGTTAGCCTCATACCATAATTGCCTAAGTCATGTTTGACCAAATATGACTTGGGCAATTATGCTATGAGGCTAACGATATATATGCTCCATATGAGTAATAAATAGCAAGTGTACAAAGCATGTACTGTAAAGGTCTAGTATACTCACTAGTATAAACGTTCTGACACATTAGAGTATTCAGCACTGCATAACAATGATATTGTGGCTTAAATCAGATAATATTAGCATTAATTATTCCTCACATCACTGAGTAATAGTGGGGATTTGAAGGTCAGCTAGAAGATTGTAGGACATGTTTGTGTGGCTGCACAGAAACCTGCATTCTAATGTATTTTAATATTGTTAAATGTCTTACAAAAAAAATTCAAGATACAATATCTTGTTTAGGAACAACTTCAGTTTTTATATAAAACTTTTTGTATCTTAGATCTTAAAGAATACAGAAAGAATAAGAAAAATAAAACTTATTGAGCTTAAGTAGTCTTAACAGGCTCACTAGGCTATTTAGTGAGTTACACCATTTATAACGTATTTGTTGAGATTAAGAGAATAATTAGAGAACAATAATGTTTTATCTGCGTTTGGCCACGATTGAAAAATCCACTTAGATAATAGTCTCAAAATTTCCGTAATGTAAATCTGAAGGAAACTTAACGTGTAGGTTAAACTGTAAATATGAATGGACAAAAAAGTAAAAAAAAAAAAGGAAAATGGAAAAAAAAGTATGGCAGTAAAATTAAAAGTGGATGCTATCAGTGTGTAAAATGAACATATAATAATGCCAAATGCAGGTAAATGATGTGGAGGAGTGACAACATTAGATCACTCAACATAATGGCAGGTTAGGTTTTTGTTTTTTTTAAAAAAAATATATATATATTTTTACCCAATTTCTTACATGTCTAAATTGATCTTATTGGCTCTGAGTGAACTATAGTGATCTACACTCAATAGCCTCTTAGGCATCAAGATTTATAGTATAGTGCCAGTTAATGATAGGCATTCTGTCTATACAGAAGGAACAGCACATATATAATTTCTATCATTGTTCACTTTGATACATGACTCCTTATCCAGGAATGAAATCTCTGGAGATGAGACAAAGCATCGTGGTACGAGGGAGAGTCAAACCCAAATGAGAAAAAAATTGCTTCATGCCTTGACTAATATATATTGCTCATACAATCTGAATCACAAAGACATGAAAAGAGAGGGGGAAAAAAAAGAGGCAGAAAGAGGCAGAAACAAAGCAAGAACAAAGTTTATAGTAGATATAGAATGTGTCAGAAGGTCTATGGTACATTATATAAAGATATGAAATGATATCAGGGTGTGCCATAAATACAGAGAATCAGATAGATATGTTCTTACCTATACACTCCATTAAGTCCATGTCATAGTAGTATCCACTGGGGCAGTAACACGAGTAACCAGGGATGTTGTTTACACACACACCACCTTTGCATAAATCCGGGTCGAAGAGTTTACACTCGTCCACGTCTGCCGTGATGCCACAACACACCAATCAGCAACAACAAGCACAACAAAGCAAACACATATACACAGGGCTTTGTGTTGGAAGAGTTACTATTTACAATATAAAGTGTGTGTGTGTGTGTGTGTGTGTGTGTGTGTGTGTGTGTGTGTGTGTGTGTGCGCGTGTTACCCCTATAGCTGAAGGCCCCCACTGCAGAAGTCACATAGCCGCGTCCGTTCGGACACATTGCTTGGAATTCAGCTGAGGAAAATATAAAACAGGTGTGTACACACACACTTAGTTGCCAGTTTATCAGGTAAACTTAACACATAGGTCACTTTGTAAGGGTACAGTTACTGACTGTAGTGTGTGTGGTGCTGGTCCGAGTGTATTCATATAAACATGTGCATAGTGAGGAGAATAAGTATAATTTAATCATTTAAGACTAGAGCTAAATAAATATTTATTATATACGTGGGCAACTTCATACAAGTCCCTCAGCTTAATGTTGCACAGCATTATACTGCACAAAACAACTGCACATGTTTGCTCATTATTAGACCATCTATAAATCTTCACTTTTCTTTTTCTTTTAATACGTTCCCATTTCCTAACACTGTGTAAATTCGATTTTATGTCATGGACAGTCGTAAAGCGCATTTCACTACACATCGTACTGTGTATGGTTGTGTGTGTGAGCAATAAATAAATAATATATAAATTAAAATAATAAAACAAAATTTTTAAATAAGAACTAAACTAAAATTTGAATTTGAAGTATTCAGACACTGCATACATACAGTATATCCAATTCAAATGTACAAATATACATTCATAATGTCTTTTGACTTTGTGCTTATAAATATGAATAAAAAGTATGTATTCATAAGCATAAACAATTATATATTTTTTTTATAAAAAATATTTTTTTTAAAACAAATGATAGGGAAAAAGTATTTCGACACCACAAATTACCAACATTAGTACTTTGTTGCAAAGCCATCGTTGGCAGTTAGAGCTTTTAGATGTTTACGGTAAGATGTCATTATCTTTTTGCAGAATTGTAGTTCAATTTTGGACCATACCTCTTGGCAATTTCAAAATATTCCATACATTTTCAACGGGATTTAAGTCAGGACATTGGCTAGGCAATGCAAAGCCTTCTTGAGTTATTTTGGCTGTATGTTTGGGGTAGTTGTCCAGCTGAAACTTCCATCTTCTCCCCAGATTCACTGTCTGATGAGATCGATGGGTTATGCTTCAGTATCGTTTGCAGAGGATCAGCCCCATATCATAATGCTCTTACCTCCACACTTCTATTTTTGTTTCGCCTGACAGTACATTGTTCCAGAAGAGTTCTGATTTGTCTAAATACCTCTTCTTAAGCACATCTCTGTTTTTTCCACAGAGGAGTTTTACATGAGGTGTGGGAACAGAGAAGACTGTGATGCAGTTCATTTCAACGCTGCAGAACAATGTTCTGGTGCAAATTTCACCTGGGGTCAGTTTTAAAAGACGTTGCTATTGGTTGGGAAGATTTCTTACAAGTAGCAATCATAGTGAAGGTAACTTGGTAACTTGAGAACTTCCTAAAGTTCTCAAGGAGAACATTATTAAACAACACTCTAAAGCATAGACCTATTATAATAATACCAATAAGCTATTGTTCTCTGTGTACCTGCTGTTCCTGCTGCTTTCAGGTCGTCCTGCAACTCTTTTTGATTTGCTGCTGGCTTCGCTTTTACCTTCCTTATCATTACTCTGAGAGTCCGTTATGAAATTTTGCGTAGTGCACCCATTCTGGGAATATTACTTGTGGTTCAGTGAACCTTCCACCTGCATATTATTGAACCAGTTGTACTGACAGGGATGTTTAAGGTCTATGCTTTAGAGTGTTGTTTAATGATGTTCTCCTTGAGAACTTTGGGGAGTTCTCAAGTTACCAAGTTACCTTCACTATGATTGCTACTTGTAAGAAATCTTCCCAACCAATAGCAACGTCTTTTAAAACTGACCCCAGGTGAAATTTGCACCAGAACGTTTTTCTGCAGCATTGAAATCTAGAACTTAATTTATTTTATTTAACCTTTACATATTACTTTTAAAATATAGTTTCTGAATCCTTTTTTCTGTAGCAATTTGCTTTTTAAACATATACTTTTTTAATGTTTATGAACGCATACTGAAGTGGATATAGATGGAAGTATATTAAATAATAAAAACAAGTGTCTGAATACTTATTTCTCCTCACTGTATATATTTTTACATACTGTGTGCACTGCTTTATTAGACACGCTTATGTTGTTCATGAACCTTGTGTATGTAGAGTTACTGACTATATTCCAAACACACTGTGTGTTACTCAGCCACCAGTCTCGTGGTTAGAAAGTGTCACAGCATGCTATTTAACACTACAGTTTTGGTTACTGAATGTGACCTTGACTTATTTAGAACACCACTAATGCTGTTATATCCAGTGGTGTAAAAAGTACAGAGAAACTTATGTAAAGTATGGTTACTATGGCAACATCTTACTCAATTAAAAAGGAGAAATATGGAGCCAAAAATCGACTTGAGCGGAAGTCAAAAATGCACTTAAACATGCTCATTCAAGAGTAAAAGTAAATATTATTAAATGATCAGAAATTAACAATCCAGAAACAAATTTATTTATGTATTTATTTATTAAATATTCTGCTAACTCTAACAAACCTAGAATTTGTCTTGCCATTGCCATTGGTTAGCCAATGTTTAATAAAAATGCTAATGAAAACATAATTGGCTAGCAAATTTACCAAACTTAAAGTTAACTAACATGAAGTTTAGTTGAACTTTAACTAGCTAACTTCAGCATGTTTCTTTAGATTTGACTTGACATGATTTAGATTTTTTATTTCATTGGTAATATTTCTCATCCTGTATGAATCATTGGTGAATCCAGTAAACGTGCATTTTGGGGAAAAGAAATGAATACATAAATCTGCCTTGTTCATGTTCATTACAGCCATTAGACCACATAAATCTAATATTAGTTTCACTCTGTGTAATCATTTACATGCCTGTCACTGATAGACTCCATGTATCGTCAGTCTGGACTAGACAGAAATCCACCCCAGCATGACTTCTTTATAAGATTCTTGGTATTTTGCCTATGACCGTTAGTGGTGCTGTTATGCTTCCATCAAAAGTCCAAAATAATCCACTTTAAAGCGTTTTAATTTTTGTGTGTGTGTGTGTGTGTGTGGTTGCTTACGTGTTCCAATTTGTGGGCAGAGAGTGTACTGGCACTTGAGCCCCCAGGCTCGCCCCACAGTGCAGCAGCACTCCTGTACAGTCGTATTAGAGGACAGAACAGCACACTGGTCCCTCTGATCCACTCTAGAGTAACACTCTATTTGCTCTCCTTGCTGACGTAGGGGTGACGATGACCCTGACCCTGACCCTGACACACACACACACACACACACACACACACACACACACACACACGCACACACACACATGCCAAATAAACAAAGGGATTAGATACATAAATTAGGTCAGTTTCTGATCCATACTGCACTAGCTCTTTTGTTAGCACTCTAGCCGATACAGCAGTCTTTCTGTGTCATGCTGCTGTAATTTACTTCTTTACTTATTTTTGCACATGGATCCTTGTGATACACCACGCTACAACTTCCGCACCTTTTGCTCATTTTCCTCCCTTACTATTCGTACTATCCTGCTGCTGTAACACCTTAATTTCTCCATTACAGATTAATACAACTATAATTAGTATTATTTCCATATTCAGTACAGAGGAAGTGCTCTGTATTCAATTACTACAATACCACTGTTTTTGTTACTCTGTAATAATGAGGGCTAAACTGTATAATAAAATGCAGACCTGTTTCTAGGTTACGTCGATGGTAGCCTTCAGTTGCGAAAGTGGAAAGTTTTAAATTTACAGAGCATTGAATACAGCGGCAAAAGGTTAAATCCAAGCAGTAGCATTGTCCCAAGGTGGCACTGGTCTTTCCACAGGGAAACAACATCCTCACTGATGCTAAGCTCATCACATGTAGGCAGCCTAAGACTATTTATTTACTCTCTCCCTCAATGTGGAGCAATAATGTGGAGCCCCTTAATTTGCCCCTTAATGTGGAGCCCCTTAACATAGATGTATGATTCATTTCAAACCCTGGTTATTAGATGGCAGTGGTGGCTCACTGGGTTACTGATCAGAAGGTTGTGGGTTCAAGCCACAGCACTGCCAAGCTACCACTGTTGGGCCCTTGAGCAAGGCCCTTAACTCTTTCTGCTCTAGGGGTGCCATAACATGGCTGACCCCGCGCTCTGACCCCAACTTTCTAACAAGTTGGGATATATGAAGAAAAGAATTTCACTGTGCTGTAATGTTTATGTGACAAATAAAGGCTTCTTCATCTTAAGTGGTTGTATTTCTCAGTTAGGAACACAAGGGAGCAGTAATGCACTAAAGACAGCCCTGTATGCGTGTGTGTGTGTGTGTGTGTGTGTGTGTGTGTGTGTGTGTGTGTGTGTGTGTGTTACCTGTGCTCACACACTGTCGTGTAAGTGGGTCAAATTCTTCCTGCCGATTCTCACATTCACACGTGAATGAACCTTCAACATTCCAACAGCGTGCCGCTCCGCACACACCCGCCATCACCGCACACTCATTAATGTCTACACACACACAGAAATAATTTACCTACTCTACAACACTACACACTACTATCCACATGTATATTCCAGTATCACAGTTATTAATTACTCCTCCTTATACCATGTAATGATCATAAATAATAATGGTTATGAAAAAGCATATATGGGTGAGCACTAGATATACAAACATGTGTGTGTATGTGTGTGTGAGACGTACCCACACAGGACCGTCCGTCTTGCGCTGTTTCATATCCCTGGTCACAGATACACTGATATGTTCCAATCAGATTCTGGCAGAACATGTGATGGCCACACACACTCTCATTTGCACACTCGTTAATGTCTGAGAGACAGAGAAAGGGTCGTGTGAAACATTAGCACATTCTGTAATCCTGCAATGTGTGTGTGTGTGTGTGTGTGTGTGTGTGTGTGTGTGTGTGTGTGTGTTTAATCTTACCCACACACTCTCCTGTAGCTGTGAGGCTGTATCCAGGTTCACAGGTGACCAAGCAGCGAAACGAGCCGATGGTGTTCTTACAGCGCTGAGAACCACACACACTCCCACCAGAGTCCGCACACTCATCGACATCTGAAACACACACACACACACACACACACACACACACACACACACACACACACACACACACACACAAACAATGGGCCTGATTTATCAATCTTTTTTTAAGGCTTTTAGGTTTTTTTTAAGAAAACAGTTTGACATGGAAATGGAGAAAAGTATATCCAGCATATCTGCTGTACCCAGGTAACCATGGACAACAAGCACATCACACAGAGACACTGCTATGTTTAATTATTATTATTATTTTAATCAAAACAACATGTCTCGGCAACTTTTGGCCAGGAATCCTTTGCGCCCTTACCAAAGTCGTGTTAGTAAAGCAGAGAAGCGTGTGTCCCGAGTAAATGAATGGTCCGCAGCACACTATCGAATATACAGCACATTGCAGCTTGAGACATACCAGATCAGTCACTTATCGGTCACTTAGTGCCGGCTCTAATAAAGTGTTACGCAGCATTGAAAGAAGATGCCGCAGCAAATCGTACTGACTTATACGCTGAGCCATTACAGCCCACCCTCCTTTTACACAGCGGCATTTCATCTTAATCGAAGAACTAATCTAATTTGCCTTAATCGATGGATTTATCTTGGCTTGCTTTTTTTTCTCGTTTTTTTAATATACGATATTTCTACAATTAATATAAGCAATATAAAATGAATGAGTTTGACAAAATATTCATTAAATCTGTGCGTAATTGAAATGCTTAAGCTATTTAAACTTGACAGTGTAATCCATATATGAAAGTGCAGTAATCCATGCAAATGCTATCTGAAGTCAATCAAGTCGACATTTGTTCGTCTTGTTATATGTAAATTTACAACACACTCAGGAACACAAGCAGGATATGAAAGTTTTTCCGGAATAATGAGATTTTCATGAACACCAGTTTTCTTGTGTAAATGCTCGTACAAAGCTTCCATACATCCGTTTTTCTGTACTGCTTATCCCACACAGGGTTGAGAGGGACCTGGAGCCTATCACAGGGAACTCAGGGCACTAGGGGACACCCTGGACGGGGTGCCAACCCATCGCAGGGCACAATTGCACACACATTCACACACTGAAGACAATTTGTGCTAACCACTAAGCCACCGTGCCCCCACTCGTAAGAACAATTCACAAATGAATCCGTTTGTATCCAGCTTGATAAGTGAGGACCAATGTGTCCAGATCCAAGTTACACTATGTGTTCTCCTAGAATTTCCAGTCAATGCATCCTGCCCAAAATATCTGTCATTTGCAAGGAATAATCTAACACAGGGCCATGGCTTTAAGTTTAATGCATAAACAGTTCATTAAACAGTGATTTTCCTTTGGTGAATAACAAGCTACTCCCATTTATACTGTATAAAAACACCAAGAAAGGTAATGCTTGTAACATCAGTGTGCTCGTGTCTAAATGAGTTTAAACAATAGTTCACTGAGACTTGTTAAGATTTAATTTTCACTAATGCTAAGTAATGTTAATTAATGTGTGCACTTTCTGTCCGTAAAACTAAATCTAGCCAACTACCTTGGATGAGTTAACGATTGTTCACCTGACTTTCAAAATGTCTGGCTTAGGATATGCTCAAAATATTCAAACACACAGAAACACACACCAGTGGCAAAAATGCGCTGGCCACATCTGTAAATGGACACATCCAGTAAAGTGGATAGACCACTTGAAGTCAGAGTGTGTGTGTGTGTGTGTGTGTGTGTGTGTGTGTGTGTGTGTTACCCAGGCAGGCTGTTTTTTCAGGATTGGCAGTGAAACCAACTTTGCAGTGACACGCAAATGAGCCGTCAGTGTTGACGCAGCGTCCGTCCTCACACAGTCCATCTCGGGCACACTCATCCACATCTGGACACACACACGCAATTTGTCATTCTAGCTTTGTAGTGTACTTCCATTTGTCGTAATATTGTGTCTCCAGTTTTTGTTAAAGCTTTGCTAGCAGAACTGTATATTGCAATACATATCATGCATCACAAAGATGTCTTTAAGTCTCGACTATATTAAATATTTTGGACATATTGTCCCCTCTTACGTACAACGGATCTGAAAAGTGGCAAGGATTATTTATAGTTAAAACCGTGATAAATTATGTGAATTAGGTGTGATATCTTATTATCAGCACATGCCCAGGCACAGCAATAAACACACAGTGAATACGTACCATGACAGAGAGTCCCATTGGCACTTGCTTGGTAACCCTGAGCGCACACACACTTGTATGAGCCCTCTGTATTCACACACTCTCCTCTAGGGAAGCAGAACTCACCCTCTGAACATTCATTAATGTCTGTTACATCAAAAAAAAAAACACATTCATTTCTACAGCCAGAGTGTAGTGAAAGAATCAGTACGAGGTGTTAGAGAGATTAAGATGGAGATTGTAGCAGTAAGCGTCAGCTCAGAAAACTAGAGAGCTGAACTAACTACATTAAAGAGAGAAACACCAGTAGATTCCCACAATCCCTTGTCTCTGACCTCGGCACTGGCGTCCAGGCCCTGTAGCACGGAACCCGGGCAGACACTCGCACCTGTATGAGCCGTCCGTGTTCACACACACACTCTTTGGCCCACATATTCCAGAGGTCTCACACTCGTCAACATCTAAACAGAGACAGGGGGGAAATAGACCATTAACACAAATTTAGCAAATGGAGCAAAGCTGTGAAACATTGTGCATAAACATGCCCACGGTTCATTTGCAGATAAATGGAATTTCACTAATCCTGTCACTATGTGAGAATGAAGACTTCCTGTTAAAACAGCTGTCTGCCATTTATGCATCTCTGGTAAACAACAGCCATGACATCAGTCTCAAGTATTTAACCATGGCCCACCTTCCCCACCTTGGGCCAGTTAGAAACAGATGTGCTGGAACTTTGTCTGACACACACACACACACACACACACACA
Organism: Pangasius macronema; assembly: GCA_037577455.1. Classification (NCBI taxonomy): domain Eukaryota; kingdom Metazoa; phylum Chordata; class Actinopteri; order Siluriformes; family Pangasiidae; genus Pangasius; species Pangasius macronema. The sequence continues at coordinate 18,245,764 of CM074950.1, forward strand.
CACACACACACACACACACACACAGTATCTGTGAGTCTCTTATATACACAGTGATCAACCAAACATGGCTGATAGACAATAAGCCAAACACAAGGCACTGGCCAAACAATGGAGCTTCTTCTCCAGTAGACTACAGCAGCTTCACTGTAACACGGAAAGGCACAAGAAGTCATTCTTGCCCTCTGCTATACCACTCTACAATGAGTCAACAATGAGGTTGGGGAACTATGTGGACACTGGAGACGATGGACATGTCTACTGACTTGGCATACCCATCTACTACACTGCATATTGCGCAACAAATGTTACACAGGGTCAGTGCACATTCTTACACAAGCACTGCCACTTTATTTTTTGTACATTTTTATACACACACTACCTACTACTAGTTACTAAGATACTAAGTAGCTGACGTTACAGAAATTTTAGGGCTCCTAGATTAATTATGTAAAGCGTAAAACATGACGTGGCGCGCTGTTATAGGAAAAGAATCAACAATGGGGTGGTGTTGTATAGCCTGACACAAAGCGGAGTTGCTTTGGTAATAACAGCATGTCCCGAAATATTTTATTCCTCTCATACCACAGCAATTTGCTAAGGATTACAATGTTTTATTTATTAAAGTATGAGATGTATTGATTTGTAATGTTGTGAAATGTCCAGGAAACAAGTTCTTATTAGTTCCTGTTATCACTTTATCACTTCCTGTTCTCTGTCCATGAAGACTTTCTTGGATCTGAAACCTTACTGATTATTTCTTATTGTTCCATAAATCCAACAACTTTCCATCATATCAACAACATGCTTTTCTTTGTTAAATAACATGTTTTAAACGTTTTATTAGGCTTGTTGTATGTGGCGTGACCGCCATACAAGTCCCTGTGAATTAGCTGCTGCTATAGAAATGATAAAATATTAGAATCATCAGATTAATATAAATCTGTAATTGCAGATAGAATTAGAATAGGAAATGAAGCAACATCAAATCTGACCAATCACATTTGAGAATTCAGCACACTACGGTATAATAATATCATGAAACATAAAAATCTTTGGGATTTTGTTGTGATGTTGTTATCATTTCTTTTTTTGTTTGCTTTGTTCTATACTATGTGACATTGTGTGTGTTCTCACCTGCGCACGTGTTTCCATGCAGTTTGAATCCTGAGCGACACACACACATGAAGCTGCCAGGAGTGTTTTCGCACCGGCCGTTAGAGCATGGGGATGGAGTCTGTCTGCACTCGTCTACATCTGTACACACAAACACACCTTATTCCCCTGCATCACTGTTTGTGACTGTAATGAATAAGGCACTCTCAAGTCTGTACCTCATTAAGCTCATGCTTTTATCCATTTATGCTGGAACTCAATCAGCAGCTCAGCAGCCTAATGCCTTTACTCCTCAGGTAATATATATATTAGATATATATTATCAGGTAATAATATTATAGATCAGAGGTCTCATTTATTAAAGCGTGCTTAAAATAAGTACTAAGTTTGTTCGTAAGAGCTGCTTGTATGCACAAGACAATTTATCACACGTGTTTGCACAGCTATAAGCAACAGCCATTGATAAATCCCACACATGAACGTGCTTGTGCACGGCCACACTCATTTGCATAAAGAAACGCCTTCAAATCGCCATATATGGTAAACAACTGACCTTTAAAAAGTATCGTAGCTTGCTCATGGTGCTACTTGTTTCAGATGAAATAGAACATGCCAAAAAGTCTAAGAAGACAAACTTCACCAGCATTGAAATGAAGATATTGTTGCATGAAGTAGAGGACAACAAAAATGGTTTATTTGGCACTTTTAGGAGTAATTTGTCTAATTAATAAATAAATAAATACACTTGACTTGTAGTCATTAGGCAGTTGGGAAATGCCTGTACCATCTCCAATTTCTCTCTGAAATGCACTTGTAGCTAAAAGCCCTAGAATATAGAGATCAACTAAAACTGCATTCGGCAAATGAAACTGACAGATGATCCACTCTTCACTCTCAGCATAGAGTGTCCAGTGGTGCGTAAAACACGTTCCTCTCTCTGCAAAGCTGCATGAGCCAAATCTTCGACCAAAGGCATAACCCCAATCCCAGTCTTATATATAATTTTACTTTACATTCTGTCTGTTATCTGTTTGCATCTTGTGAGCACCATAAGAAATCAGTAATTACTCTCGCATTTATGCTGATATGATAGAGAGTATGTCATATACGTAGAAGCTCCACAGTCAGTTGTCAGTAGTCAGTAGTTAATTTACCTGCTATTACACTTTTCTACCACTAGGGGTTCTTGCATACACATGGTCAAGACTGTGCAGAAATATACTGTACACATCCTCACGCATAAGCAAAACTTGATAAATCCAATTCGATGCATAGAAATGTGCGTTCGCACAGTTTACGCACAAAACTATGTGTATGCACGGTTGAGAAATGAGGCCCAGGTGATTTTTACTCTCATGGCTATATATTTGTAAATTATTGTAGAGTACCTTTTACTGCCTCTCCAGCTCAGGGCTAGTTTTCTCTGATAGCAGCCGTTATTCAAAATACAGCTAAATGATAGCCTGTTTGTCAGTTGTGCTATATGTTGATAGGCTGCTACAAGCCAGTCACAGTGAGTTATTTAAATGCATTTCATGCGCCACGTGATTTTAGGAGTTTAAATTAATCCCTTATGTGACGTGGATTAAGTCAGTGATTGTAAATGGATTTTTAAAATTGTAACTGTAACTCCTTATGGTATAAAACTACCTAAAATACTGTGAAATGTAAAATGTTGATTTTTCACAAATACACCCTTTAAACACTCAAACACTTTAAACACTTTGGCTACTTATGATCCTTTACTTATGATCTTCTACAGTATATCATTCATGTAGTGTACCTAAACAGTCTGTTATATTAGTTAGATCCCTCAAAAGGAAAACAAAATCTTATTTAAGATGAAATTTCATGTCCAATTGTGGTACTTAGTGAGTAACAGCAAGCTTTTAACTAACTAGGTAATAAATTTATTTGTACCAAGTTACTGGCATGTATCTCATCTAGTCAATGTTAAAAAACCTAATACAGATTGTTACTTACCTTGACATTGGCCATTAATGATCTCGAAGCCTGGACTGCACGAAACACACTTGAAAGAGCCAACAGAGTTCACACACTTTTGCCCCGGACATTGAAGCTCGTTCTCACACTCGTCCACATCTGAGCATGCAGGAGAGACACAAACATCAACACACTGATCACTCATGTGGTCTCACTTCAAGTACACAGGACCTTGCAGCCTCAATGACAGCTATAAGAAAAAAGTGCAATTTTTGAAAACTTTAAGAAAACAGAAATGAAGCAAACAAACACTTTTAAACTTCAAAGCTGTTCTGGAAATAAATTCATACATGACAATTTATTTATATATTTATACACTATATGGCCAAATGTATGTGGACAATCGACCACCACGCCCACATGTGGTTCTTCCCCAAATTGTTGCCATAAAGTTGGAAGCAGACAATTGTATAGGATGTCTTTGTACGCTGTAGCATTACAATTTCCCTTCACTGGAACCAAGAGGCCCAAACCTATTCCAGCATGACAATGTCCCTGTGCACAAAGTGGTGCCCATGAAGACATGATTTGGGATGAATTGGCACACTGGCTGCACCCCAGGCCTCCTTGCCTGACATCAGTGCCTGACCTCATTAAAGCTCTTGTGGCTGAATGAGCACAAATTCCCACAGCCATGCTCCAAACTCTATATGAATCCTTCCCTCAAAGAGTGGAGGTTATTATAACAGAAAAAGGGGGAAACAACTTTGGAATAGGATGTATTTTAGAAGCAATGAATACAACTAAAAGTACAATATGCTTTCTATTTTATTTCCACAAAACAAACATGGACTGTTTCATATAAAATCAGCTTTTTCTCATTTTCCACTTCCTAGTTTACATTCTGAGCAGTAAAATGGGAAATACAAAAACTGAAAAATGATCATTGTTCTTTAAACTTCATACAAAGGTCATGCAGGGAATATGTGGGAAAATGAGAATTTAAACAAGGAATTCAAAGGAATTCAAACAAGGAAATTGAACAGGAAGCATGCTAAAAGCTAGCTTCACAGGAGCCATATGCAGATGTCAGAGTTGCCATCCATATGTGGCTCCAATGATGCTATCACTAATGAAAATAAAATGTTTGATGATTCAAATTGGTGTAGAGAATGCTTTGCTAAAGCCACAACAGTTTTGCTAAGGCCACAACATGAGAAGGAAAGGGCAACTGGACAACAAACTCTTAGAAACCGAAGTGGCCAAGTCAGCAATTGAAGCTACTTTGTTAAGCCCACAATATGATTGTGTTTAATTTAGTTTAACACAAAGGTTTGGCAACAACCACAATGATACTATAGGCTCAACACATTTACATCATTTATCAGCCTCATTTATCAACCTGTCTGCTGCCATTTCTAGTAGGTTGTCATCCATTTCTCCTTTCTTCTGGGTCAAAACAAATGAACTGTCTAAATATACACCTAAAATTCAGTCCAAAGGCCAATATAAACCATCGGAATAAGAATCTAGATTGAAAAAAGTTGTAAATTCATAGTCAAGACAATATATTTTCTTAGGATCCCTAAAAAATTATTTATTAACTACTTAGGATTCCTGAGAAGTAATAGTAATAATATTAATAATAATAATAATAACAATAGCCCTTCCTGAATCATCCCATATGAGATTATATAAATCACATCAGTTTCTTGTAGTGAAGAGTCACATGATTCTTACCTGTACAGGTGTTCGCCTCCAATCTGAATCCAGGTCGACATACACATCGGAAACTTCCGGGGGTATTTTCACATTGTCCATTAGCACAGAGACGTGTGTTCTGAGCACACTCATCCACATCTGACACAAAAAAAACTACATCAGCATACAAGACAACACACTCTACACCTTGCCCATACTGATCCCTGGTTGTACAACATAATATACAATATATTTTATAGTGTTTAGTCTATAATATTATTATTGTGTATAGGGCAGAGGTTCTCAACGCAGGCAGCATTTTTGTGAGGTCTGATTGTAACAGATCAAAAAGGGAAGAACTTAAGTTAAAGTATTAAAGATTAATCAATCTCAAACTTGATCATGTTACATCACGACTAGTCTTTCTTTTTATTCGAGTTCTATTCAGACAGCATTAAACCTGACTTAATTCCATCATTTGCAGGGGGTTCTGTGTGGTTTTATTCGCATTAGGTTCTCATTCCACCTCTTAGAAAAATACAGACCAAATTACTTACTGTTTTTCGACCAACTCTGCAGTGATAACTGTACTTCTGTTTAGATAGACATATTGGTAGCTTTGCAGGCAGGTCCTGTCTAAGCTTTTTGACCATAAACTTGGCATAAAAATGTTTCTCCTGTGTTAATTTAATTGCCATCCAGACGTGAGAGTATTATCATGAAGAGAAAGTATAAAAAGTTATTACAAATGTCATCTAGTGAAAGTAATCCCATCCAATTCTTAGAATTAAAGAAGACACCGCTTTTAAAGACAATGTGAAATAGATATTTGAACACATTTTCTTCTGCAACTTGACTTCTGACTGAATTGGCATATTTGACTGGATCACAGAGCCAGATCTACACTCTAGACTGCATCAGTCATGGAGGACTGCTCATCTCCCACAGCACCACTAGCACCCATGATAGAAGATGTGGGAGAGGCAGCAATCCTGGTAGTGTTGCTGCTTGGAAGTCGGTATCACCCTGACTGGAGTGCAAGCAGTCTAAACTGCAGTTTAGAATCTAGACCTGACTCTGACTCAGGTGCTTGTTCTTTCCCTTGTCATTTTGAGACTGGACTACTGCAACTCACTCCTGGAAGGTCAGCCATTCAATGAATCAAGAATGCAGCGGTACAACTTGTTTTCAACCTTCCCAAATTCTCACACACCACTCCGTTGACGTGCTCTCTTTATGGGCTTCCTGTAGCTGCCTGCATCTGATTTAAAACACTAGAGCTTGCCTACAAAGACAAAAAATGGACCAGCACCCATCTACCTTAAAGCAGTTATCACACCCTGCACTGCACCACATTCCCTCCAATCCTCTAGCATTGCTCAGTTGGACCCACCATCTCTCAGAGTACAAGGAAGGCATGCATCATGGCTCTTCTCTGTTCTGGTGCCTGGGAGGTGGAATGAACTTCCCTTAGATGTCTGAACAGCTGAGTCACTGGCTATCAACAACTAAAGCTTACCTCTTCATGAAGTACTTAAATTAGCACTTTGTGAAGCATGGGGGTGGCAGCACCATCCCTGCTAACAAGTAGCAAAATCAGGACATGGATGTAGGTTGCATTCCTAGCTAGCGTTTGCTTTCTAGCCAAGGTAGTCAATAAAAGTGCTATCTACTCAGAACAGCTAGTTAACTATTGTATGTGAATAAACATCACATGCACAATGTGCTAGAAGTGACAAATCCAATACTGTGATAAAACATGACAAAACTGTTGCTGACCTGTGCACTGTCCATTATGAAAGCTGAATCCAGTTGTACAGGATGTGCACCGGTAGGATCCTGGAGTGTTCACACACACCTGACCACGACACTGCAGATGGTTCTCGCACTCATTTACGTCTAAGACACACACACACACCCACATATGTACTGTATGCATCTCTCTCTCTCTTTCTCTATTCATGTACTCATGCATAGACAGTATAGGCCACGAGAGCAATATGAACATGTATGAATGAGTATTTCACCTGTGCACGTGTTGTCTTGAAGCTTGTACCCTGTATGACACACACATCTGTAGCTGCCAGGTGTGTTCTCACAGCGGCCATTAGCACAGGGAGCAGGAACCTGACGACACTCATCGATATCTAAGAAAGCAGATTGTATGAATATTATTCAAATGGTATAAATCAATGAATGCATGAACGAAGAAATTTAGAGACAAATGTATTTACCCGTGCATCTTCTGTTGGTTATTGCAAACCCAGGGCCACATGACACACATCTATATGAACCCAGAGTATTAATACATTCCTGACCAGGGCACTGCAGAGGGTCCTCACATTCATTCACATCTGAAACAAATACAGAAACAAATGCACATAAATATACATATGTATACCATCACATGCCCTTTATATAGTGTTTTAAGAGCAGTCAAAGTTTTAAGAGCAGTCAAAATGAATTGACATTGGAATTAAAATCTGGCTTTTGGTTCCATCCATCAAACCTTGTATTTTCAAAGACACTACAAGAACATAAACATTCCACCTCTACACTTCGTTTTGTTAGCATCTCTTAGTTAAATTCAAGGTGAAACCACATAACTTCATGTGACATTGAGTGAAAACCTTTTATTGACATGAGAAATGTTGTTAAATGTCTGTACAAGCTGTAATAATTAAAGCTAAAGTTTTAGAGATAAAGGTTTTTCCTCGACAAAAGACATACAAACACATAGCGTCTTTTAGATAGATAGATAGATAGATAGATAGATAGATAGATAGATAGATTAGACTTGAGGTCAAAAGTTTGCATACACATAGGCTAAAGACATTCAAACTCAATTCTTCACAACTACACACATTTCATGTTACCATACATTTCTTGTGTTAAGTCAAATTTAAACTTTGATTTATGATATTGATGGAACTCAGTGAGATTTGTGGGCCTCCTTGACCCAGCTGTGGCCAAGTTTTACCTTTCTGGCTGATGTCTTGGGGTGTTGCTTCAGTATTTCTAGATAATCCTCCTGCCATCATCTTTCTGTCCTTTTTCCAACAAAACACCCACACAACCTGATGCTACCACCCCCATGCTTCATATTTGGGATGGTGCTCATCAGATTAAAAGCCTCACCCTTTTTCCATACATAGCCCCATACATAGCCCCATATGTAGCACTGATTATTATAGCAAAACAGTTCCAAAATGCTGGTCATCAACTTCAAACTTCAGCCTGGATTTTTTATGCTGGTCTTAGAGTAGAGGCATGTCTTAACAGTAGATGTACTGTACATAATTTTTTACCTGATGCCTCTAACTTCAACCAAGAAGCTTCAAAAAGTCATTAAATCAATTTTTGGAATCTTCCAGGCTGTTTAGAGAGACAGTCAGCATTTAATCCACTGGAATTCTGTTGTAGTGAATTAGAGCTGAAATAGATTTGTCTCTAATCATTTGATTTAAAATGATCTATGAACAAAGTAGATGGCCTAGTTGACTTGCCAAAAGAAATCTCTAATCGCTAACATGAACTGTGTGAATATCTTTACCCTAGGTGTATGTAAACTTTTGACCTCACCTGTAGGTAGATAGACATATATTTTTTTCATTAAAATAAAAAATATTTTATAAACTCAATCAATAGAAAAATTCAGAAAGAAATTCAGACTAGAGACTGCGCTGTACCTGTGCAGATGTTACCCTGCAGCTTGAACCCTTTATTACACACACATCTGTAGCTGCCAGGTGTGTTCTCACAGCGGCCGTTAGAGCAAAGAGACGAACGCTGACGACACTCATCAATATCTGTGTGACATGAGAAAATTAGCAATAAGGCTAATGTCAAAAATGTAAACAAAACAACAACATACAATCGTAATAGCCACCAGTTGAGGATTGTGCAAGCTGCATGTTTAAATCACCACTCGCTTTAAATGCTGTGTTGCGTTGCTGAGTATCTTGGTGTTAAGTAGGTGTTAAGTAGTTTGGAGGTTAGCAGTGTTCTAAATAAGAAAACACATGTGGATAGCATGTGAAACCTACTGAGCTTGTGAGGCACTAAAGGCAGATTTCTACTTGCTGTTAAATATGCAAGATAGCCACATTTGGCACGTCGATTGTGCACATCTGCAGAAATTAACGCAACATGTCTACATGATGCAATACCAACATAAACAGTGGAGGCAGTATAACACCATGTGACACTGTGTCCCTAACTGACTAAACAAAGTACCATACATCTCAAATGTGTCTTAGACACTATTATTGAGTACTAACACAGTATTAGTAGCACTAACAGCTTTCCAATTACAGTGAGTGTATGAATTTAAAAAAAAAGCTCTGAAAGGTTTGTTTTTGTTTTTTTGTCCACTCTAAATTAGTAAATACTTTTAAATGCAAGGTCAGAGTTTTTGATTTGAGACACAGCCCAATGACAACAATCACGCTCACTGCAGAACATTTTAAAGAGAAACAGAGCTCATCAGTGTGCTTAAAGTTGCTGTGCATGAAATTGCTAAACATTACAGTTTGACTCTGAAACAGGATGGACAGAGATGTTTTGGTTCTGTTGCGCCATCTAGTGGATATCGCATTCAATCATCCAGATATACAAGCAAGTATGTGTTCAGTATCTGACAAATTTGCTCCATCTGTATGCTCTCTCCAGAACGCTGAGATCTTGTGATCTTGGCTTACTTTCTGTTCCCCAATCAGACTTAAAACATGAGGCGATCGCGCCTTTGTGATCGCAGGTCTGAAACTCTGGAACAGTCTACCTCTCCGTATCAGATTAGCCCCTTCTATTTCAGTTTTCAAGTCTGCTCTGAAGATATACAGTATTTATTCTCTCTCGGGTCTTCAATATTCCATGAACATTGGTTTGATCACTGCTTTACTACTGTATTTGCTTTACTTTGCTGTCTGTTTTGTTATGTTTCGTATTTGCACTACCTACCAGTCATTGTATAAAACATTTTAATAGAAATTGAGCTATATAATGTCTATATAATGATGTGCACACAAAGTTTACACAATGATAAACTGGAGGCTAGATGTTACATTAACCTTGTAACTCCAGTACAAATCCATTGATGTCAACTTTGGAAAGCAAACATGTCTTGGTGGATGGACAATTTGGGGGAAGAAAGTGTGCATGTATGTTTAATTTTCTGGTTACAAATTCCTTTAACCCTAAATGTATAACGTGAGTGTGTGTTGATTTAACACACCTGTGCACTGGCCATTAAGGAGACCAAATCCAGGTTTGCAGGGCACACAGCTGTAGGAACCTTGAGTGTTTATGCACTCCTTACCCGGACAGCGCAGAGGGTCATCACACTCATCAATGTCTGAAACACACAGATGTAAGTTACTCAGAGTTTATGACATTGTGAGCTGCGCATCTTTATATTTTCATATGTTTCATTGTTCTTCAACAGAAAGACACAAAGTGAGGCATTGGGATACTTTGGGAGTACGAATTAGAGGAGCAGAGAAGCAGAATGTGAGGTTACCTGTGCAAGTGTTGTTCTGAATTTTGTATCCTGTCCTGCACACACACCTGAAGCTGCCGAGTGTGTTCTCACAGCGCCCATTAGTGCAAGGGTTAGGGATCAGACGACACTCATCAATATCTGTAATGTATTAATAAAAGAGGTTGTATATATGTAGAAGTCTGGCATGGAATACATTGTCACTAACACCACTTAGAAAGTAGTAAATTAGCAAGTAATCTCCAGTAAAGAGTACAAATGTGCCCACAGTTTGAAGGAGAAGCTGACCGAGCACTCATCTGCTATGCTTACAGCTCACAAAATTCCAATCCTATAGGTCTGAATACTAATGTGTGCAATTTTGATATTAAATCCTCATTATGTGCACTTAACCCAACTCTGAATATATCTCTAACAGAGAAAAAACTTGGCAGAGAGAGAGAGATTTAGCTGAAATTGCTCAGACATTTGCCAAGAAACTGTATTCTAGTCTATCTGATGTCAGTAAAAGACCATCCCTATGATTCAGTACCTGTTTTTTAACACACGCATGATAACCTGCTCTCTTATTTTTATGCCCTTCCAAAAAATATGATTTGATTTTCAAAAAAGGTCAAATCCTCGATTTGTACTGCCAAGCTGGAGTTAGTTCCACTGCTAGTACACGCCCGTGTAACGAATGCTACACTCTTCAAGTCGTAAGACATGCTGCAAACAATACTGCAGCAGGATCAAATGCTAAAGAGGCTTAACTGCTGTTAACACACACTGACCTGTGCAAAGGTTTTGCTGGGCATTGTTCCGGTAGCCTGAAGGACACACACACCGAAAACTTCCCACTGTATTCTCACACTGACCAGCCAAACAAAGCCTCGGAGTCAACAAACACTCATTTATATCTGTGAAAACACAAAACGATACATTTCCATTCATTTTAATTAAAACTGTAAGGCTAGCATTGGTACAATCAAAATGCTAAATACTGTTTATGATGGCTAAAAGAGCAACCCTGTGCACAAAAAAGACAGCAAGTTGGTTTTCAAACACAACATACATAACATTAATTCTGTGCAATTAAAAGTGCAATTAAATAATATGCACAGTTATATATATTGTATTGTATGTAATATAGAGCTAGAGATCAGATGTTTTTAGCTTTCTGGAGGCTATTTGCTAGCTACTAATTATGTCTTCATAGCATAATTACAAAAAGTTGTGATGCTCATGTTCTTCTTCTTCTTCTTTTGGCTTTTTCCTTCAGGGGTCGCCACAGCGAATCATCACTCTCCACCTATCCCTATCTT
>CM074950.1:18257422-18267596 GCA_037577455.1 Pangasius macronema
CCTCGTCACTCCCAAAGAGAACCTCAACATCTTCAGCTCTGCTACCTCTAGCTCTGACTCCTGCCTCTTCCTCAGCTGTGATGCTCATGTTGTGATGTAAATTTGCTATTAATAAAACTTCATTGAGCATGGTTTGGGACAGCTGACATAGTGTATCACAAAGATGAGTTGGTAGAAAGGCAAATTTCAAAACTTTGTGTTATTGTAGTCTATTTATTAGCAAGCTGTTAGCTAGTAGGCTTGTACAGTTATTGCACATGAATCAACTTAAATCAGATCTAGCATTTAGGACATAGACTTATAATCTTCCTTTAAGGACAAAAGAACAGTTGAGGAGGCTTAAAGGTTTGGATCCCATGACCTCCAGGGTCAAAGGATATTATCAAGCCAGCATAATAAAACTCTAAAGGTGATTATCTGGATGGTAAATACAAAGACTCTGGAAAACAAAAGAAAATTGTTCTCTAAGGCCAGTGTGACTTGTGTGAAAGCATGACCAAATCTTCAAAACCTTCGAAATGACCTCTGACCTTTAGGATCTTTATAAGGTCCATGGGAAAATGTAGTAAATCCTAAAGGATGTTAAATGGTCAAATGCAGACATTCTGCAGTTTGTGAGAAAAAACAACAACAACAATTTGTCTTTCCATAAAGTGCTTAAAATCTAATCTAAATATTCTTTTCTCACACAGTTCATTTGTTCATACTGTTGTGATGCCATATATCGAAATCAAATTCGGTGCATACAGAATAAGGGTGTAAGGCAACGACACTAGCCGTATCTGTTTATAGAACCCTAGCACTGTACCTCTGGAAACACTGGAAAACACGGTCAGCGCTGTCAGCATCAGAAGTTCACAGTTCCTGAACTTCATCATGCTACATCACTCCAGTTCATTTAACTGATGTCATCTAGAGATGTGCACAGAACTGATTTTTTTTTTTAAATCTTGGTCATGCAGTTATTATCTTTGATTGTAATTGAAAGTTAAAACCTCCCACTCACGCAACTTTCCTGCTGTATTCTTTGGGATCCCAGTTCTGATACACACCTCTAGTCTCAAGCTCTGTTTAGAACACATTATCTGCTCATTCCAAGGAATGTGTTCGTATTTGGTCACATCAGATGAATTTCCACTTATGTCTTCATTTATATAATATACAAAATAAGTTCCTGCATGAATTCTCTGATTTTGAAAAAAAAAACTTTTGCTCATATTTTATTTTCCCCCACTATAACTGTGTACTGGAAAGAAGAAAATATTGTATTATTGTAATATTGTAATATTGTAATATTGGGATGTACTGTATTTTGTTATTCTACTGTATGATTTTATGAAATTTGTACTTCACGTGACTATAATTGAAAAATGAAAAAAATAATTACTTAAATTATTACTTGTACTCATACTCAATTACATTTTACTCCTTACGTGTACATAGACCCAAGTACTCATAACTTCAACTATCTCAAAGATCATCTCTCCAATTATTTTTCTTTTGCCCTGCTACTTCTTCCACAAGTAGCTTGCAATTATATTTTTCTACCACAGAGGGCGGAACTTTGCAGCTTTAACCTCAAGCCCAAAAAAAAATGCACTCATTTTAGTGTCTGCTGTTTTGAAAAGATTATAATGCAAGAGAAAAATGGAGACAGTTTCATACCTTGGCAATGACCTGCTTGAGAATTCAGGATGAACCCAGGATTACATACACACGTGTGTTTCCCTCCAGGTATATCGACACACCGACCCGGCCCACAAACCTGAGGGTTAGCCTCACACACACGTTTGTCTGTAAAACACACACAAACAATGTAAATAACAGTGATAGAATGGCTGTGATAGAAAATGGAATAGCTGAAATCTAATATCTATCAACGGCGCTATGATGAAGCTATTAGGGTTACGCAATGCAATGCATTGTGCTGCTGCCACGTGATTGGCTGATTAGATAACTGCATAAATGTGCAGGTGTTCCTAATAAAGTGGACAGTGGGTGTATTTGCTACAGTGGTTCTACATTTGTATCGTTGATATAACCTGCATACATGTGTATCTGGTTATATTTTGTGTATATGTAGTATTTACTGCAGTCTTGTACATTTGTATTGTTTTTTTTTTTTTAAACTTAATTTAATGCTTGTCTGCTGCTATATTGTCTTTTGTCTTCTCTGTTGTCTCTTGTCTGCTGATGTAACACTGGAATTTCCCACTTGGGATTAATAAAGTGTTATCGTATCTTATCATTTGAAGAATCACTCAATAAGCTAGCTCTGCAGACATTAGCTAGCTACATTAGCTTGAAGTTCAGCTGTATGTGAAGCAGATCGTACAGACAGACAGCAGACAGACAGATGTGTTGAAGAGAAATTGATTAGAAAACAGATTGGAAATTATCCTTCCACATGTTAATGTTATGCCTGTTTTTTTTTAGGAAGAGGCCCTGGTTAGCTATGATAGCTAGTAAAGGTAAAGAAGCCTGTATCCTGTATCATGGATTGTAAAGCAGGAAGCTGTTGGCATTGAGGCTAAAGTCAAGCACGCTGCGTGCCTCACACTCTTATATTGTCTTTTGTCTTCTCTATTGTCTCTTGTCTGCTGATGTAACACTGGAATTTCCCACCTGGGATTAATAAAGTGTTATCGTGTTATCGTTTCTTATCATTTGAAGAATCACTCAATAAGCTAGCTCTGCAGACATTAGCTAGCTACATTAGCTTGAAGTTCAGCTGTAAGTGAAGCAGATCGTACAGACAGACAGCAGACAGACAGATGTGTTGAACAGAAATTGATTAGAAAACAGATTGGAAATTATTCTTCCACATGTTAATGTTATGCCTTTTTTTTTAAGGAAGAGGCCCTGGTTAGCTATGATAGCTAGTAAAGGTAAAGAAGCCTGTGTCCTGTATCATGGATTGTAAAGCAGGAAGCTGTTGGCATTGAGGCTAAAGTCAAGCACGCTGCGTGCCTCACTCTTACCAGGACTGCTCTCTGTACCTGCATCCTAGTGAGCCAGCCCATACAAGGCAACTTGGCAAGAACATTCTTCCCTGCAAGGCCCTTTGCATATTTGGTTTTACAAAACAGCCTGAGATCGTATTAGCAGGGCAATGTGCTGTATAAAATACTTGTGTTTATATAGGTGCATATGTGTGTTTATACTGTATTTGTGTAATGTATGTGACTTTCACTTACTGTATGTGTCTTTAAGTCACTGAAAGTCACTATAAATAGAATGATTAGTGTTACTCTCTCAACTCTGTCCAAGTCCACATTTTTTGGCTTGCATGAAACACTGGCATCACCTCAGTCTCTTTACATATCAAAGAAATGGACTGAACCCATATTCCATATTGTGTCCACATTTCTCTGAACAAGAAATCTAAACAGCTTGCTGGCTCTGTTATAGTCGGTGCGGTTTTCAGTACAGTATCTGCTTACAAGGTTCCCATTTTCAAAAAGGAAGACATTAGAGGCCATATAACAGCGAAGCGGAGTGAGGGTTCAGTTATTCAGTGAACGAATACTGCTAGAATAAATATCGTTTCTAAGAATAGTTTATCAAAAAATGAAATGTACATAAGCATTCTCTTACCAAAACATGCTTGATGTCTGGGGTTTGCTTTTCTAGTTTTTCACTGAAGCCGCATAGCTAATGCATTGCATAACTACATTATTAGTATTGGTATTATACACACTTGCTTAACCTATCAAAATATTCTTATTGCCCTATGATATAAAGATAAATGAAAATACTTAAAGAGGAAAGGGAGCAAAAATGAATTAGACAAGAAGTTAGGAATGTTTGTGATTCAATATGATAAAATAAGTGTGATTTTTAAATTATTTTCTGACCTGCTTGTCTGGGTCCTAATAACATCTAATTATGAGAAAAAATATATTATTCTTATCATAAAACATACATAAATTAGTTAAGAAATAAACAAATGCTTTCATTCATTTTACATTTTGAAATGAAAAAATATATATGCAAAAGAGATGTTTTGACTTTGAGCTGATTTGATTTTTAACTATTAAAAATGAGTCACTATGATATTTTTCAAAAATCTGTGGCTGGGGGTCCAAGAGAGCTAAATTGACCGTGCTCTCAGGGAAGAAGGGGTGGCATACCCTCTCTCCTCAATCAATCACAGCGACCGTAGCCAATAGTGGGCATCAGTGAGCTCATGTATGTGGAAGTGTGCGGATAGCTTCCTCCGAGTGTGTTATGCTGTCTCCGGCGTTTCTGAAAAATTTGTAAATCTGGCGGAAAAGTTAGTTTGCGCATTTAGTTACGCAAAGATTTACACACAACTTTACTAAAAGATTGATAAAAGAGGCTCAGTGTGTGCGTTTTTTAATGAATTTAGCTAAATAGATGAAAACTAATGCTAATGTTAGCATACTATGCTGCAGTTCTTTTTTATTGTTTTGATGATATTCCTAGCAACCAGAGTTTCAAGTTGTGGGTACTCACGGGGAAGTTCTCTGCTTGGCTGGCTAGTTGATGAAACAGGACTTCCTGTTTGTCTGTGCTGACTCAGCTGTGGTTCATTCTGAATGATGAAAACTTCTGATGTGATTGGTTGTCTCTGACCAGTATTGGACTGCTGAATCCTGACGTTATGGGTGATAGTTGCAGATTGAGGCCTCGTAGGTCTTTGGTTTTGTGGTGGCTCATTTCTTGTTGTTGACTGTAATAATGATGTATCATATCTAGTCACTGTAGTCGAGGTGCGATTTTGAGAAACCAGTGCAGGGCTGCGTGCTTCTGTAACCCTCTGATTCAGTTTCAGCGTGTTGGGGGAGTAATGGTAGCCAGGACCAGCAGGACAAATCTCCTTAAATTCAACTGTGGACACACACATTGTTCAGCAGTAGCAAATGAAAGCAAACTGACTTATGGTATAATATGGAAGTTTCCTCATTACACACTTGAATTATTCTCAGACCTCTGTGTGTGATGTAACACCTAATTATTCAATATTTTGGATAAAAATCTATTCAAGAATGTTGCAAAAAATGTTGCAAGCGTGGAGGCGTGAACTATATGCATGTAATTTGCATAATCTGAATGGGAAATCAATTTAATCAGGTGCTTAACCCTTCTCTCAATATGCAGAACTTTCCCCATGTAAATATTGATGCAACTTGAGTTGCTCACTCTGAATATTGCCCTAAATGTACTGTGTTCTTCTTATCTCTAAATGTAATCAATCAGCCAAGATATAGTGTCAGAAATGTTCCTTCTTTAGTTTTGCACTGGAGCTAGGAAGCTAATCAAGCTAACCAGTAATGAAAGCTTATAGCCTTATAGCCTTACAGTGTGGTGCATGTCTAAATTTCCACAAATTTCCCTTAAATCAGCTAAAATATGACAGACTGACAATATGGACAAGTATATGTTAAAAATTTGATAATGGATTCAGGTTTTGAAAACTGAATCGAGCAAATGATTTGAATGATCGTTGTAGTTCGAAATGTATTTTAAACGTTTTTAGGTTTTTGAAAATTTTTAAAAGATATTTTTTTAAGTATTTCCATACAAATGGTCTAACAAGACAAGCAATGTCATATAAGACAAATGCGTGATGATTTAGTTTGCGTGATGATAAACTAGTAGCTATAATCTTCCCTAACTTGTTATCTACATTAGCAACTTAAGTTCAGTGAATAACTATAGACACAAACTTCATATACGAAACATGATATTGCTGTGTTTGTAGATTTTTAATCTGGAAATCCTTTGCTTAGTGACTAATGAGCAACAAATGTAGCTTATTATGCAATATAACATACAGTGCATTTTACATTTACAACCTGATAGGTGCTTTTATCCACAGTGAATTATTTATAGCACAGAGCTGAGTTAACAGTTAAAGAATTAGTTTGGTTAAATGTTTATCCAATTTTTCCTTACCTTAATTAAGCCAATTTGAGGCGCAGTAATGATGAGTTAGGTGTTAAGTTTACACAATGCTAAACAAAGGCTATAATATTTCCTTACTTGCTAGCTACTGTATATTTGAGGTAAGCGATATTGTGTATATTTATTTGCTTATTTATTTATTTTTGGCCAAACTGGTCATTTAAACCTCTAGAGAAGTGACATCTCTTCTACAGAAGGTGGGCTTTACTGAAAACAGCTGTTTTATTAACCAGATGTGGAATACAAAGGAGAATTAACATCTGTCACAATAATAAAACCTGTTAAAAAACATTTAACCACATTAAAGACCTCCAGTTGCAAATGTACAACATTTTTTAAAAATGGATCCTAATTATATGTAATGTTGATTAACTTTAGGGGAAGAAAAACCTTACATATCCCAGCACCCCACACTCTAATCTGTTTCATTGAAATGTTTTTTTGGTGGGAGAACTTGATCACTACAATATTACCAGCCTTTAATGTTCAAACAACATGGCCTGCTTTTAATCCCTTTGCTCTCGGCTGTGGACAAAATGACCATCCTTTCCAAGTCAATTATAATTCCAAGTATGTTTTTCTTGAAATCTTAAGATGCTTGTTGATAAACATTGCACAAGAATTGCACAAAATATGTGTCATAGAGAAGTTTTTAATAATAATGTTTCAAAAATGCAACAATGGGCTTCAATGGTCATTTCCCCATATCGTTTTCCCATTCAGGCAATGCATCCATTTTCATGCAAAATGATTTCTTAACTTTTATTGTTCTTATTGTACATTAATTGTTTTGATATGGATTCTAAGCTGTTTTAAATGCTTTAGAAGTAACTGTACATTCATATGTCCTCATTTTTATTTGTAGTTGTATGGGTAGGTGTTTTAGTCTACTGCTGTATAGTTGATAGTTAAAGCTTGTGTCAAATTAAACCTGAAACCTAAATATTCACAAAACAAGTGACTCACCAGATCCAAAAAATGGGCAGGCCTCACACTTCCTTCCCCAGGCTTTACCGACGCGGCTGCAGCAGCAGATCTGCTTGGTGATGTTCTTCAAGATGGGCAAAGAGCAGGAGCCTTGAGAAACTATACGGAAACACTGATCCTTCTCCTCCGAGATCACCTTCTGGGCTGTGTAGAGGGGAAGATAGCGTCATAGCCCACAGCATAAAGGCAAAACAATACCAATCAAACGGGAATAGACTGAGTGAACAGAGACATGGATTCAAACATGCAGCATTCTTCACATGCCAGTCCATTAAGATTTAGGAATTCAAAAAGGCTTTAAACCCACTGAAAACCTCATCTCTCCACAAATAATCTCAGCTCAGTATCTACAGGTTCTCTGTTATGCTTAGGTAATAAAGGAAACTTTAGCTCTTGCACTTCTTTATATATTCTCAAAGTGGGGTCTGGGGTGTCCGAGAAATATAGGGGCTCTGTGTGTGTGTGTTTTTTTTTAAATATTATTATTCTGATTTTGTAAAAATGGTGGAAATCCCAATCTATCATTATCCCAGAAAGAGGAAAGTTCAGCAATAAAAAGCTCTATTACTCTTATAAATAGCCCAGCTCTTATTATGCGTCTATTTGAATAATAACCCTAATATTTAAATAATTTCATTCATAAAGTAAATCTACAATGGAGGGGGTGTGCAAAGAGTTTGAGAACCCCTTTTTGTAGACTACATGACCTCTTCTTAAGGCTACACGATATATGTCTTCTCAGCTCTTACTGTAATTATTACAATGTCAGTGAAGCTGATATATTGTGATGGTGTGTAATACAGTATTATTTATTCTCAGACGCTCAAGATGATTTTCTTTGTGTTTGGATGACTCATGGTGTTCATATCATCCAACACACACTAGGTCTGTCAGGACAAGTTTTATTTATCTGAGTACTAATAAATCTTTTCATTAGTATTTTGCGCCCATTTTACAGTGTCCTCAGATCACCTTACAGTCGCATGGGAAGATGACATCGGTGTCAATATATCTTGGAAGACATTTGGGAAGAGGGACTGAAACGAATTCATACCCGCTCTATAAATGCTAGTCTACAACTTATACGGTTTAAAGTGATACGTAGGTTACGTTATTCGAAAGTCAAACTCAACAAAATGTATTCTTCAATATCCCCTCTATGTGCTCAATGCAAAAGCTCAGAAGGGACTCATGCTCACGCTTTTTTGGCTCTGCTCTGATGTGCCAGGGTTTTGGAAGAGCGTATCCCAAGGGTTGTGGAACTCGGTCCTGATGTGGAATTAGCTCCGTTCGGATGCTCTGATCTTATATTAGCTGATCTTATATGTTATCTCTTATGTTTGGTATGGTGGTGGCTAAGAGGGTGATCTTGATGGAATGGAAGTCCACCTTGCCACCTAGCTTTCAAAAATGGCTGGCTGAGATGGTTGCCTCCCTCAAGCTTGAAAGGATTCGGTTTCTTAAGACTGGCATCTTCAGAAAATTTGACAGTATCTGTGGCACCTGTCATATACAATGAATCATTTTTATTAAGGCAAAATCAACATTTAAATCTAAAAAGTCTAAAAAAAAAAACCTTGGCAAAATGACCAACGTTACTAAGCTTCATACAGCAATTATCTGTTAATTATCCATTTAAATCCATTTTTTCTCATTTTGCTGTTGTGAATGCTGTTTATTTTAGACTATTTATTGGGCTGCTATTTCACAGATGGTTATGTGGAAAGTAAAATCTAGCTAAATATAAATAATAACTAATTATACTTGGTTAAACAGCAAGTATGCATTTCTTTGGATCTAAATCCGTGATAAAACATTATATTGTCTCTATGATTTTTGTCAGCATTGATTTTTACTTTCCGTGGTTTATCTGATTTCTACAAATAGTATAGCACTGTTGCTCCTTTTGATTACGGCAGAAATGATAGGCTCATAAATATTCATATATAGTACATTTGAATACTATATCTTTCAGATAATTAAACTGGAATGCAACTCTACAGTCAGAGCACGCACCAAGCATTTTTTAGCCTAAGCCTAAAACATGTTCATTTTCATGTGTTTAGAACCTTAACTGCCAGCCATGGAACGTTCTAGTGACCGATTTGTGATCAATCTGAATCTAAACATCACATGTATTCAAACATCTTCAACCCTGCGCATTAACCATGTTTTAGCAAATCAGGCATATCCATATTGTGATATAATCACAATATGATCTCAATATCTTTAGCCCGTCATGTGCAGCCATACATTTAGCAATACTTTTACTCCTACTTGCACACATCTCTGATTGGCTTAGTAGAGCAGATGTGACAATCAATCAACACAGCTAAGGAAATAAAAGAACGGACACGACGTTTTTAAGAACACACACACATGCACATGCATGAAAGCATAAACACACCACAGACATATATCCATATACAAACGGCTTTAACGACATTCCGACAAAGCGAAAAAAAATGCTTGTTGAAGCTCCCAAACGTGCACACAAAGGCAGCTGGAATAGCGTAGAGGTCAGAGGTCAAAGGCATCAGTAAAGCACAAGAAAACAGCAGCGCAACGATGCCTTGTTGCAAACGGCATGAGAGCATCGCACAGCTAAAACCGCCTTTAGCACTCCAATATTCAGGCTTCGTCTGTCTGTCTCTCCTGACATTCATTTCGGAGGATTATCCTGATTATGGATTTGAGAGTGTATTAGATTTATAAAGAATCTATAGAGCCACATCCAGAAGTCTGAGTGCACTACCAGGAAGTGTGTTTACTTAATCGAGAATGATTAAACAGCCAGCCCTTCATTATTCACTATTCATTGACCATCTCTAACATTTAATAACACTCACTGTGTTATACCACAGCGCTGTTGAATTCTTGTTTCTGATTGGTCAGAAGGTGTTAATTACATCACAGCACAGCTCCGTCTATAATTCAAACGATTTCTATTAACCTGCTCATTCTAATACATGATTGTTTCTATAGTTAACAAATCATTTTGCCGGGACCTGTATGCAAATGACCTACATAATATAAAGCCAATAATAAATGGATTAATAAACGGTTATTTAACGAAGAAGACCAGATCATCTTTAACGATATCATCATTCTGTTTTCAGGACACATTTATTTAACATGTATGGAAGGAAAGTGTCAGTACTTTAGTTTTTAGTTTTTAGACACGGGACTCTTCAGGACAGAGGAGTTTGCACTTTTGCAGTTTCTCACGAGCTGTGTTTTTGATTTAGTGACATCG
>CM074950.1:18267696-18280890 GCA_037577455.1 Pangasius macronema
TACTGCCCCTGTGGCTCAGTGGTAGAACTCTCAACCATCGCACCAGAGACCCGAGTTCAAGTCCAGCTCGTGACAGACCTACATAATATAAAGCCAATAATAAATGGATTAAGAAACGGTTATTTAACGAAGAAGACCAGATCATCTTTAACGCTATCATCATTCTGTTTTCAGGAAACATTTATTTAACATGTGTGGAAGGAAACACGGGACTCTTCAGGACAGAGGAGTTTGCACTTTTGCAGTTTCTCACGAGCTGTGTTTTTGATTTAGTGACATCGAGAGAGAGAGAGAGAGAGAGAGAGAGAGAGAGAGAGAGAGAGAGAGAAAACGGGCTGGTGAACGAACAATTGTTCATAGCTACTATTGACATACAGCCAGGTCCATTGACTGCCAAGGATTTGCATTCAAGTATTAAAAATAATCCTAATATTTATGATTGTTAGTTTGTCTAATTACTTTTGAGCCTGTGAAAATGGTTCAAAAGATGGCTGTAATGTCTAAATGGTTATATATTTGTTAAACCCCTTGAGTTGAATCAAAGCTGAAAGTCTACACTCGATTGCTTCATTTCAGATCCATTGTGGTGGTGAAGCAAAAATTTACGAAACTTACGAAAATTGTGACGCGACTGTAAATGATAACAAGAATTAACTTGACTCCTGAATGTTCCACAACACTGAATGTAGCTATAAACAGTTAAAAATATTTGTCATTGTATTTTATTCTGTACATATCGACTCTACAGTGAACTTCTCTATGTGCTAGGCATCATTGCTCCTATTTCTCCCAACCAACCAATCAGAACACTGCACTGGACTTAGTTTTTTAATGAGTTTGATGTTAGTTTTGTGGCCATACTCTGCAGTCTACGCGTCCTTTCTCCTCTTTAAGTGTAAAGTTCGTGGAGCTAATAATGAGTAAAGCTTCACCCACATCAGTTACGAGAATAATGCATTTTCCTTACTCACTCTCACTCACTTTCAGTAACTGCTTTATTCTGGTCAGGGTGCTAATTTAAAAAAAAAAAATCGAATTACAAATACAAACTTAATTACAATTTTATTCATTTTATAGTATGCGGCATCATATGATGTTGAATATACGATCCAGTATGTGGAAAGAGATATTTAAAAACAGTTTAAAACTTTTTTTTTTAGTCCTGGAAGACCTCACCCTTGAGTTTTGTATTATAGTCTCAATATAAAAGCCATTTCTGATCGGCTTCTAACAGAATTCTAATATTTCTAACAGAAGAAATAAAATCAGTTCTTGCTGGTAGTGAACTCAGACGTCTAGACCTGACCCAGCATTGTAGCTGTGTGTCTCTTCAGCCTTGCCAATGTTCCGGCGTTTTCCCTTTACTTACAGATACAGATGCCATGTGAGGCGTCCAATAAGAAACCAGGTTTGCAAACACAGCTGTAGCTTCCACGGGTGTTCACACACTTCCCGTTCTCACAGAAACCCGGCTGCATGCACTCGTTAATATCTACACCAGGAGAGGAAGATGAGAGGTAGGTGTGTGGGTGTGTCTCTGTGTGTCGTGTTGTTTCTATCCAAACGAATTTAGGTGAATTTTATGTGAATCTGTTTGCTCAAATGGAACCAGAATCTCAAACACACACCTAAATGGTGCAAGTGTTTCCTATTGTTTAAGGATAAATATACACATATTATACATAAACAGAGTGTGTGGTATAAATGATGCCATAGCGTGTATATACATATAGGACTCCCTCCATGGCCCAAAAACTACAACTTCATGACTTGTGAAAGAGGGGTCCTTAAGAGGATTCCATATTTACACCATATACAGAACCAGGTGCTGATCTTATAGACTATCAGACTTGGGAATGTGATGTTTGTAGCATGTATCAAAGAGCTGACCGTTCCAAAATGGTGGAACAATCCAATAATGTAGTGTGATGTCAATACCCCAAGCCATAACTGCCATCATTGTGTGCACCCTTGAAACACCCTATACCCTGATTCTGAAATGGTTAACTCCTCCTCGGTGTTTGTTTATGTACAGTATATACACCACAAACTCAGATATAACAATTGTCACGTTTGTAGTGTTTTCGGATATTACAGTACAAATTATATATAATCATAAATGTGACTAAAATCTAAAACCAAGTCACTTTCACAATGAGGAAGAAAAATGCTTTTATTTTCACCATTAAACTACTGCTATTACTTTTACAATATAAAATTATCTTTTAGAGTTACTTAATAATACTGCTGAGAGTCAGAATGAACCTGGACACACACACACACACACACACACACACACACACACACACACACACACACACGCGCGGACCAAGTTTCGTCTTTGTATCTCAGCTAGGAATAAACTGTTCTCTGAAGTAGAGTGAGTCACAGACATTTTGTCTCCATCTCAGAGATAAGTCACAGCCCTCAAAATGCACACTCCTCAAACCACACACACACACACACACACACACACACACACACACACACACACACACACACACACACAGGTTTTAATACTGGGCTATGTGACAACACTTATCTGATTGGCAGTTTTGCAAGGAACATCACACACAGATAATTTAGCCACCTACAAAGATTCCTGCACTGGATTAGCAAACACACACACACACACACACACACACACACACACACACACACACACACACACACACAGTTGTGTGCACCTCATAAATTACCAGTATGATTAGCATCTTTCCCAGAATGGCAGTCGTCAGTACATCAGAGTATCTGCTTATAGCTTAATGCTCTTAAACAGGACAAAACTAAAAGTCAGTAAGATGGTATTTAACACTGCCATCCACTTTTCCATGCCTTATGGATTCATTTTCTCATGTAATATTACATACAGAGTGAATATAAAAAGTCAACACGCCCCTGTTAAAATGGAAGGTTTTTGTGATGTAAGAAAAAAAAAGAAACCAAGTTAAATCATGTCAGAACCGTTTCTATCGTTATTGTGAAACTGCAACCTATAAATTAATCAGAAAAAAAACAATAAAAAAACATTTTGGAGAATGAAAATAAAAAAAAAGAAAAAAAAAAGTTCAATAACTTGGTTGCATAAATGTGCACACCCCTAAACTAATACTTAGTTGAAGTAACTTTAGATTTTGTCACGGCATTCCCTCTTTCTGGGTAAGAGTCTATCAGTTCAGCACATCTTGACTAAGCAATATTTTGCCATTCTTCCTTGCAAAAGCTTTCTAACTCTGTCAGATTGGCTGGGCATCTCCTGTGCACAGCCCTCTTCAAGTCATCCCGCAGACTTTCTAATGGATTTAAATCTGGGCCCTGTCTGGGCAATTCCAAGTCTTTGCTCTTGTTTCGGTGAAGCCATTCCTTTGTTGGTTTGGAGGTGTGCTTCAGGTAGTTGTCAAGTGTTTTAGCGGAAGCCTTACGGTTTTGTGCCAAAATTGACTGGTATTTGGAGCCAATCGTTATTCCCTCGACCCTGATTAAAGCCCCAGTTCCAGCTGAAGAAAAGCAACCCCAAAGCATGATGCAGCCACCACCATGCTTCGTCACGGGGATGGTGAACTTTTGGTGATGTGCTTTATTTATTTTTTTATTTTTTTATGTATCTTTTGGTATTATAGCCAAAACGTCAATCATCATCAATCCATAACATATTATTCCACATGGTTCTGGGAGATCTGTTTTTTTTTTTTGGAAAGTTTAGCCAGGCTTCAATGTTTTGTTTTTGTTTTTTTTTTTGGTTAAAAAAAGCTTCCATCTTGCCACCCTACCCTGTAGCCCAGAAATGAAGAATCCGGAGATCCGGAGTTGTCACATTGTTGCCAGAAATTGCAGCAATTCTTTTAATGTTGCTGTAGAGAGACGTCCTGTTCTTAGTAATGTAATGTTGTGCCATATTTTCTCCCCTTATTGATTATTGCCTTTACAGTGTTCCATGGTATATCCAATGCCTTGGAATTTTTATTAACCCTTTCCTGATTGATATTTTCAACAATGAGATCCCATACTTGCTTTATAAGCTGTTTATGGCCCACGTCTTTTCCAGTTGGATGTTAGCAAGGTGATGTCAGAAAAATCCTGTAGGATTTAGCAGCTGTACATATTTTGGGGCTAATCAGTCACTTTAACTGATGGTGGGTTTATACTAATTAGTATTTAACATTAGTCTGAATGTGATTGGGTGACTCTGAACAGTCACATTCCCAATTATAAAGGGTGTGCACACTTATGCAAGCTGGGTATTGGAAGGTTTTTTTTTTCCCTAAACATTTATGGTTGTTTATCACTTTATGTTTTTTACATTTTACTCAATAAAGGTGAAAAATGTTCTGACATGGTTTAACTTTTTTTTTTCACAAAAACCTGCCATTTTAGCATATCCTAACCTATCCATATTCACAATTGTTCTTCAGAATTTCTTAATGTTAAACCAGCAATCTGGGTGCATGTGAAACTGCTCAAAGGGTGGTTCTGGAGAAATGCACCATGTCCAATGGTGTAGCACATTGCAGTTTGGAGTATTTTGTGGGTTTATTCTGTATAGCTAGAGTTCTGCCTCCACCATCACTTCTCTCCTTTTATTAAACGGATTGTTTAAGTTCTAAAATCTGATTGGCTGAGCCAAGTTCAAAGCAGTGAAGTTTACCAATGCTGTTATACTAAATATCAGCCCCTCTGGAATGCTGCTTGCCCAGTCTAATTAGTTGACCAACTGTTGTGTACTTCAGCAATGTCACATGAGAAGAACATGGAGAAGAAAAGAAGAAGAAGAAAGAGAAGAAGACAAGAAGAAGAAAAAGAAGAAGAAAGGCTTTATTTTTCCCTTTTACTTTACAGTACAAGGAAATTCTTCTCTATGCATACCCAAGCTTCTTAGGAGTTCGGCTGTAGGTAATCATAGCCATGCCGATATTAAGTATAACAACATGACTACAAGCATGCTATCGTACAACAGTTTTATAAATAATATCGAGTAACTGGGATTTCAGAAACAATATGGCCAAATAAGCTGTTTATTTTTCCTCCACAATCAATAGATTGCTTATAGCTCATAGCTCGCTAGCTCATGATGATTTGTACATTCCAGTTAAAGGTGTGAAATTGGCCTCACTTCTTCCTTTCCATCTTTATCTGATGAGCTTTCATATTTTAAGTCAGAACATATATACATGGAAATCGTTTGCCTTGTCATCTAACTCTGCTGTAGTAATTGTTTCAGTGGGACTGTTGCTAGAACTGGAATATTATGTTCCGAACACAGACAAGTGGAATGATACAAACAGTGAACAGTCCCAGTGCGGCTATACTGAATAAAAGTACTCTTGGAACACCACTCGTCCAATCAAATTAGTGGACCGGAACCAACTCTTGTAAAATCCATGACATATGCACACCTGTGGCTGCATCACAATAAGTGAATTCTGTATATCTGCACTGAGGCTTTACACTTTGCCATTGTTCTGGCCATAGAATACAACAATCTTTGTCCATTATGTTGCTTAGCAACCAAAGCTTAACGTTAAGAGACTACATTGCATGGTGGAGGAATTGTTTATCGCAAATGTCATTAATAATAAATTAAATTATTTATTGGATGCCGGATTTTATCGTATTGTTTAGTCACTGTGTTTGAAAAGAAATAAGCCATTCAGAGACTTGCAGTACAGTGCGGGGGTTTTAGGCATGCTGCTTCACACCGTGACCAAGAACACGCTTTCCTGTGACGAAATCACACTAACGCACACCCTCGTGTGGCTTTTTGCTTTATTACATTANCTCTCTCTCTCTCTCTCTCTCTCTCTCTCTCACACACACACACACACACACACACACACACACACACACGCACACACTGCAATAAAAGACACTTCCTGTTATATATATATATTAAAGTGATTAGTGTACATACCCACACACTGTGTACCATTAACCCTCTCAAAGCCTTTCGGACAGTTTTTCTCTCCACTTGTACCACTTCCTGTGAAGGAAACACACATTTACCATCATTGTTTTCTTCTTTATAGTATATATAAGCCCAAGATTTTATTTCATCAGGTTCATTTCATCACAGTATTACTGTCCTACGGGTTACCTGTGAGACTCACAGTTTTGCCATTGTTGTGATCTGACAGCCGTGAATGCAAATCTCTCTCTCTCTCTCTCTCTCTCTCTCTCTCTTTCTTTTAAAATACTGGCATGTTGCAGAGTGTCATCACAGCAACCCTGGGCTCAGTAACCTATTTAGCTCCACCCAATATAACTGACCTGTTGAGTTAAAGCTCCTTTCATGCACAGACTAAACCTCCAACAAAGGGTGATACCATCCGTTAAATGGCCTGGTTATGCAACAAATCCTTGTTTCGGCTGTTTGACTGCATAGAGAAATCAAAACTTGGGGAACAGTATGCATTTTGTAAAGTGTGTAGACATGATGTAAAGAATGTACTGCGGCGACATTAAAATGAATCAACGGAAGAGCGTGGCGACTGACACGCTTGCAGCATTGCTAAAATGCCAATTAAATAGTGACAACCAGTGTTACAACTTGTGCTCAAGAGTGCAAAGCAAGCTAAATAATTGAACAATACAGGGCACAGCACTCGAGAGTAATTAAAACACACACACAGTGTCAACACTGACAACAATGACAATAAAAGAAGAAGAAAAAAAGCCTTTTCCTGGGGAAAAAGAAAAGTCTCAAGAGCATGACTCATGTTTTTTGTTTTGTTTTGTTTTTTTATATACCAAAATTTCACAGGTTTTACATCACTCATCTCCATATTTCCTTTATAGTCAGTTTGACAGGTATGAATTTCCCAGCCTTGAAAGCAGACAATCGATGAACACACTTCTCTACAGACATCAAAGACATTTCATGCTGGTTTTGCAAATGAAGCAGATGCCAGTGGAGATATAGATAAGCCTTCCTCTCTGATCATTTCTCTGAGGGATTAATGTTGATCTTCTACTCCCTCTTACACGCTGCTTTATCAAGTCATCCAGCATACCACTGAGAATCTCAGAACTTAATCCTGAGCCACTACATAACTACATAAACAATATTAAAGTTGGGTTCTTATCCGTACTGTGTTGTCAGCTGTGACAACGTGACTGTGATGTTCCTAATATTCTGCTTTGTGGCTTATAGTCAACAGCTGTTCATTTTTGTGCAAGGATATCATACGTCATGCATTATAATCAGTGTTCACATTATAGAGGATCTCGGGAGACTTGAGCCCCTTTAGTTACCTCCAAAATGAGACCAAGGCGGCTCCAAATGGTTTACTCTACTAGGAAAAATATCATGTTTTCAAGTAGCTACACATATTAGCTGTCTGATGCAAGCAGCCGCAGGCTGGAAGCTCTTAGAGGACAAAGACACTGTTGTTTTTCTCCAACATACTTCAAGAACTAAATAAAACGTCTAAAATAAATAGTCTTTGGAGCTTCTGGCTTATATTGGCTTATATTCATATGCACCACAATTCAAGAGCATGGATTTTTTATTAATAATTTATTTCCTACTCATTTATTTATGGACTAGCAATGTATACAACTATTATACTATAATATATGTAAATATAAATATAGAATTTCTGTACAAGGTGATAGAGGCATTACAGAGATCTATGTCCACTACTGTTAAAGCATCTCTAGCCACTGGAAATAAAAAAGGAGCTCAACCAGCTCAAATATTATTTTCTCATTTCCTCCGTATTCCCAGATGTGGTCTGTATCTGTAATCCATTTTATATCGTGCTACAGGAACACTGCAGTTTCCCTGACAACATCAATAAACATCATCCCTCCTTCCCTCCCTCCCTCTCTCCTTCCATCCATCCATCCATCCATCCATCCATCCATCCATCCATCCATGTATCAATTACTGTACAGTTTGTACACATATGGCCTACTTAATGTTGTATTTTTGTGAACTGTGGACCTAAAATAATGATTCTATATATACAGAATTGAAGGTTAATAATACCTTGTCTCACATAATTCTGTCTCTCAAATTCTGCGTCTGTTTATAAAGTGGAACCAAGACATGTGGTTTAGATTGCAGTGTGTAATGTAAACCGTAAGGAAGTTACACTGAACCTCAAAGCAGAACATCATGCTCAGAATTAAAAGCTGTGCTAGCTACTCTTCCAGGTTTTCATATTCTCATCGGATCTGTGCATTAGTCAGATGTCCCTTGAGTCAGACTTCATAACACATGATGTTCTTGCTTAATCATGCTGGCCCAGCCTGAACATTGTGCAAATGGAGAACTATGCAACTACATGATTAACATTATCAACTTTGACAGAATGCTTCTGTAGTTGTTCCTACTGATCAGCATTTTGTTTCAGTGAAGCTGTAACATTCTTCTTAAAAGTGCCAAAAGTTCTTCCCATGATCAGGGATCCTCCTGATTACAGGTGAAAAAAAAATTAAATGGACATTTTCCCCACACACACTCAGTTTAAATGAGACTGATGCAGATTGTAAGCTACAGATATCAAGCTAAATATCGAGTCCCAAGTTATTTGTTAATCCATTCCTTCCTTCTTCATTTAAATCGGATATATTGGTCAATTTACAGCGTCACATATAGACTAGTTTTTATCAAGCATCTCCGTTGGCAACACAATTTCAACATCAACATTATCATGTCACAACAACATTGATGTCATGAACCAGACTACATTACCCATAATGCACCACGCACCACCACCAGATCAGAAACATGAACAACCGGGAAGTAAACAATCAAGACATCTGTTCAACATCACCTGAGTACTAATGAGATTTTTTAATTTAATTTTCATCTTGTCTTTTGGATTTGCTCTCCTGTTTCTGTTTATTCAATAAATGCTTACTCTGGCGATAGAAGACTTTGCTGAAAACATGGAGGCAGCAGGTTAAAATGAGATACATCATACCATCACCAACCGAGGACACCTTGACGGTCAGTGACAACAACATATAGCTGCCATTCAATGCTCCAACATGCTCAGTGAGCTCACTAATCAATTGCAGTGGCACCCAGTGCCATTGTGTCAGTACTCGCCTCACCTCATCTACCCTTTCCTCGTCGCACAACCGGATAAATACGATAGTGAACTGTCGAACTGTTAAGGCATAATATAGCAATGTATACATTTCATCATGGAATATATCAGCTGGAAAATCACACATACACATGAAACTGCTCACAGGAAGATCTCTGGACTGGGCTTCTGCAGTCAGATTCAAGTGAGGAGAGGAGATGCAATCCTATGACCATTTTTAACCTTGTTGCACAATATTTTCCATCATCCTGTTGATGGAAGAGGACTGGACAACACCTATTAACAATGAGACAAGGACAGCAGCTGAGTATACAGTAGAGTTCTGGACCATTGTAGTAGGTAGCAGGAACGAACCCACCCTCACTTCCACCTTTTGCCAAGGGCTGCATGAGGATGTAATCACTGACTTGGCATGTAGCAATAGCAATATATCTCTCAACTCATTCATCAAATGTACAGTTTGCCTAGAAAAACTCCTTGCAGAAAGGAGGACCATCTTCTCATCTTCACATGAACTTTACAGAGGGAATAATCACCTCACTGCCTGAACGCATGCAGATTGGTCATGCCAGCTGAGCAACGGAAAGCCAAGAAAAAAGACTGTACTTCTACTGTGGTGACGGGAATCACCTCATAAAGAACTGTCCTGTTTATCTTAACAACATAGGAGAGTGTGTGGCTCATCAATCAAGCACCAACGCTGTGAATGCATCCAGGTTCTTCATTTCAAAATCCTTCTTCTTTCCTGTGGTGATACGTCATTCAGCCATCTTTCATCTTTCCATCTTTCAGAACTCATTCCCACCAGAGCCACAGGGAGCCTCCTCAATTTCTTGACATTGTAATACATGCCCAGCCAACCACTTCAAGAACACGACAAGCCATAGTTTGCAAGTCTATAGGTGAGGGACTGATTACCCACCAAACTGTCCATTTCTGGCTCCAAGCCAGTGCCTTGCATAATATGACAACCATGTTCTTATTGGCTGAATCCCACAAGTTTCACAGACTGAAATTAGTAAAAGTGAACATAACCCTCACATATGCTTGTTAGAAAGCTACTAACAGTCTTCTGAATTTCAAGAAACTTGCATCCATCAACTGAAGCCAATATATATAGGAATATAGGAATATATCATCGATGCATTAAGATGAGGCTACATTATGCCTTCCACCTTGCCAGCCTCAGCCAGATTTTCCTTTTTCCATAAAAAGGAGGTTCACTGATGCATTGCTTATTATAGTATCATTATCATTATCCCTGCAGCCCTTGAATAACTAAAGGAGCCAACCATATTCACTAATCTAGATCTTCTCAGGATAAAAGAAGGGAAAATGTGGAAAATGGCTTTCAGCTCTGGTCACTTCGAATACCTTGGCATGCTGTGTAGATCTGTTAATGCACCATGTTTGCAAATATGCAAATTTTTACTGCCAGTTTACAAGAAATTACGTGTCTATTGGTGCACCACTGACCTCCCTTCTACAAAGTGGCTCCAAGAGGCTCATCTGGAACATGCAAGCTGATCGAGCTTTCAAAGAACTCAAACATTCACTATAGCTCCCATCGTCAAACAACCTAATCCTGACTTCAGGTTATCATCCCTAATCTAATGGCCAGGTTGAAAGAGCTACTCAAGAAATGTTCAAAGACCTTGAGGAATGGATTCGATTTTTTTTTTCCATGGGCTGAATACTCCCAGAATTCACTGCACCGCTCATCCACTCAGCTGCTTTTCATCTTGCCATTTGGATTTTGCCCCTCGCTTCTATTTCTTCAGTAGATGCATACTGCAATCGCATCCATCTGTTTATATATTATAACAGTCGATCACAAACTTAACTGTGATGTCATCACAATAGATCACCTAATTATCAGCTAACGTATAAGGAGGACTTGGCTAGTACTCTCTGACTACAGCTTAGCGGACGACAATATGAAGCCCCAGACAGGGCATAAAAGTACAAGCGTTGTTTATGAGCAATTCTGTTGTGTAATTAAAACCATTCTGCTCTAAGTAATACACAGAACAGGAGCAGTAAAAAAAAGGATGTTTGCAATCTGGTAATCAAAATAAAACTCAAGCTGTTCTTTCAATGATCCAGTTGATCCTAGTGATTGGAACTCAGTGACTCAGAGCAAATGACCAATAACAGCTGACACTTTTGATTTCCATCCAGCTGAATGATAATATGGGTACGTACATTTATTTAAATCCAGCAAGGTACTACATCTATATTTATTCATCTTAATTAGATGCTTTATTGTGGTCTGGGTGTGAGGTGGGAATGCCAGTCCAGGGCACTTCTCAGGGCACCATGCATGCACACCTTTACACTCATTCACACTTAAGGGCAATTTAGTGTAGCTAATCCATCTACTGGCATTTCTTGGGAGGTGGGAGGAAACCAGGGAACCTGGAGGAAACTCACACAGACAAAAGGATAATGTTCAACACTCTGCACGGAGAGTAACCTGAGCTGAATCAACCTGGGAACCGTGGAGCTGCGTGGCAGTAATATTTCCTGCTGCTGCACAACAATGATGCCTGCCTATATATGATTGGCCAAACCATGTCTCACTTTTACTCATCTTGATCGAGTTGCCTTTGTTGTGCAACAACTCAGATGTCAACATTTCACTGGAGGCATTTCATTCTTGGTGAAGGTAACTGCCTGTGCAGGCCTGCTGCATACTGATGAAATTTCATTAAGAGCTTCACAGGATATATTTGTCCTATAGTTCCGAAACGGAAGGTGGGGTGTGTGTGGGGGGTTAACGGCTTTCCAGACATGGACGTTAGCCTCTAAAAGAGCTTAAAGAGCTGTCTCAAAGAATCAGGACACAGCACTACCAGGGTGATCTGTCACTCTGTAAAATCAGGACACCACAGCCAACGGTAGTGCCTTATACTCAGAAGTGTACTCACTTCCATACCCCACACCCTTGCTTAATCTAAATAGACTCAACTATACCATAGTGAAGGTGTTGTGTGTTTCTGGAGGGAGGCCATACATGTTTGAGCTGAGATCCTTTGACAGACTTTGCGTGCAAACACAAACACAAACGCCCTTTTTTTCACAACCGAAGGATGATTGGGAAAGGAAATAATGCTCAATAGGTCACACAAACATAACTGTACTGATGACCTACTTTTGCTGTTAACTACATAGCTGCTACTATAGAGTGATAAGATCAGAGTTATGTTTGAAGGACACATGCATTACACAGAGCATTTAAGCATATATGTACGTCTATTTGCAACAGTAATGACTGTGGACATTGTCTTGAAAGTGTTCTGTGAGGTTAATACCAAACCTCACTAGTAGCATCAGTTAGATAATGAAGTTTATGGTGGGATAAATATGCTTTAATGTTGTAATCATGTACAAATAAGCAAATAAGTTCTTATTTGCATGATGAGATATTATGTATGTATGTATGTGTGTGTCTGTGTGTGTGTGTGTGTATGTGAGAGTGTATCCTAGCCCTACCTGATACTGGAGGGCAGAGTGTACACTCTTTTATTCCCCATGCTAAACCATCTCCCTTGCAGCAGGTTTCCTGACTGCGGAGCCCAGGCAGCGGAGAACTGCACTGTGGAAGACAAACAGAAGATTCATTAGGGATAATCAGAATTGTGCTTTACTGGCAGGAGCTTGACTCCATTGTTGAGCTATTGTTATGCTTATAGATATTACATATTACACATGTCAGGCACAGAGCACAGTTTGCAGTCTGTTTTGCTTTGATTACCATCATTAACCGTGAAAAAATATGCCCAGATCTCAGATGTCATGTCATGTTGTACATCCAAGTACATGTAGGCTTACATTACATAGTAACACATGGCATCAGATGTTTTTACTGGAGCAATTTTTGTACGTAAATTAGCACAGTATCAGATCGATACCAGTATCTGTATTGATGCATCACTACAATTAAGATCGAGACTGATGGAATGTACTTCCCCTAGATGTCTGAACAGCTGAGTCACTGACAGTCTACAAAATGATGTCTAAAGACTTACCTCTTCCTAAAGTACTTAAATTAGCACTATAAAAATTAACTAGGAATAAGACCACAATAGAAACACGCACACAATCATCATACAGCAGTGATGACTTCATGAATTTT
>CM074950.1:18291257-18301772 GCA_037577455.1 Pangasius macronema
GTTGAGGGAGAGGGGCAGCTTGGAGGTTTGTCAGATTTGATTTCTACTGTAACTTGCCTTATAGGCAACAGAGGGCTGTAAAAAGTACAATCTGGTCCTTTAACACATCCTCCTTGAAAAATCGCAAAAAGCTTACCTTTTTAATGTTGATAGTGACAGGTAATGACACCGTGATGAAAAGAACATGATTTATAATATCTCTCCTTGATCCAAGTCTGAGTGCACTATAGAGAACTATTTTTATTTCATCAGTTATCCAACAGAAATATAAGACGCCATCGTTTTTCACTTTTTGTAAGTCCCGTTGGCTGAGGAACAACATTATATTCCGCATAAGGGAGTGTACTGAGTGTATCGGGTGTACCGTCTATTCCATATAAGCTGAATAAAAGACTGAGTGACACTGAAAGAGTGTCAGTCTATCAGTCTATCAGCTACACCTACACATCAATAGTGACTGTATCCCGGCTGCTGTGCCAGCTCCTGTCTTCCCCATAAATCATTGGAAAGGGACCACCAAAGAACAGAAAATTTCCACCTCTCTCACATGACCACTCATGTTTGGCTTTATGTCCCAGCATGCACCCAGGCCTGTGTTACATTTTGGCTGTCATAGCTAGACCTCCCGGAGTCTCTGCTTGCACTCTGTTCACAACGTACACCCTTTTAAACCACTGTGGCATACAGGACCAGCGTACATATGAATCTGTCCTGTCTGTCGAGGTGTATGTATACTCCTGCTGCTAGTGTCTGATCCTGACACACTCGGACTTGCTGTGACCCCTCTCACCCTGCCTCATTCATCATGATGCCGCTTCTACACTTGAGGCTCACTCCCTGCTACTGTCAATGGCCCTATATGGATAATAGTGCACTCCCCCAAAACAATTTATTCCCAAGTCTCGTCAGTGGATAATCTCATGTCGGTGCTGGAGACTTGTGCCGAAGAACTGCTGCTGTGATCATAATGACTAAGATGCTCATACTGAACATCCTGTTAGCACATTCAGTAATGACTGATGTTACAATTATGCAGTTGTAGAAGAGTAACGATTTTTAATCCCACTATCTGGTGTCACTCAGAAGAGAATAGTTTCCCTTTTGAGTCTGGCGCCTCTCAAGATTTCTTCATCATGTTGACTCCTGTTGATGTTGATTTCCTTTTTACTGTCACCTGTGGCTTGCTTATTGATTATTAGGGATAAAATCTACATCCAGATTCCTGTAAAGCTGATTTGTGACAAGGTCTATTGATAAAAGTGCTATATATATTAAAAAAATGTAATCGAATGAAATCATCACAGTGATACATTGCATGGTAGTGTGTGTGTGTGTGTGTGTGTATGTGGTGCTGGTAGGAGTGTAGAGACGTGTTACTGCTGACTAGAGAAACACTCCAACAGTTAAAAAAATAAATAAATCCAGCTAACGGTAGCCAACAGTCTGTCTATCTGTCTGTGTGACTGTTTTTATAAAACCACATTCACATGAATGGAATTAATGTGATAATAATATAAGTGATTTCACATAATAATCATAATCCAAAAAAAAGGAAGATTTTACAAGGGGGAGTTTCGTCTTTCGTCAACCAGTGGGGATGGTGTCCACTTGCATTCACCCTTAAATTCAGCTTCATGCTCTACACAAAAGTGTGTGTGTGTGTGTGTGTGTGTGTGTGTGTGTGTGTGTGTGTGTGTGTGTGTGTGTGTTGAGTGTGGAACAGCTGGAACCAGACTGCTGTATGTTTACGCATG
Organism: Pangasius macronema; assembly: GCA_037577455.1. NCBI lineage: Eukaryota > Metazoa > Chordata > Actinopteri > Siluriformes > Pangasiidae > Pangasius > Pangasius macronema. Next base: position 18,293,012 of record CM074950.1, read on the forward strand.
TGTGTGTTTGTTTAGTTTAGTTAACTAATCATTCCCAAATACCTCATAAAGATATCAGGCATGCACACAGATGTGTGTGTACGTGTGTACGCTTGTGTGTGTGTATGTGTGTGTGTGTGTGTGTAAGAGTCATAAGCAGAAAACACCTGGAACCAGACTGCTGTGCTATTAGGGTTGTTTCTGAGTTTTCTTGTTATTTTGTTCATTCATGCAAAAGCGTGTGTGTGTGTGTGTGTGTGTGTGTGTGTGTGTGTGTGTGTATACTTACACACTCTGAAGCCGGACGTGTGTGTGGCGTCTTCATTGCTGTACAGCGTGGTAATATTGCCTCGCTCGCAGTAGTTGGTGCAGCGTCCGTTGGAGCAGCGCAGCCTGCAGATGGTTGGCGTGAAGAGAACTTTAATCCGTTCGGCCGCTGGAGACACATGCAGCAGTGCCGACACACAACACAGCAGCACAATCAGTGTCCGAAACATCATCTCACACGACCACAAACACTCACAATCACACACACCAAGAAACGAACAGCTGAGGAGCCTGAATGAAGTCCATGCGTCCTCTCAACTTCTCTTTGCTTTTCCTGATTTTCGTCTTACAGTTGTAAAAAGGCAAAAAAAACACAAACAAACAAAAAAAAAACACACACACACACTAGCAAAAACACTCTCAGGCAGTGTTACCAACACACACACCTGTGTGCATGTGTTTAGAAGCAATAAAAAAAATCTCAAGCTGCCTGTTTAGAAAGTTTAACCATCCCAGTAATTGGAAAAAGAAATGCAGTTTGGGCTGTTTTCCAAATCCAGTGTGTAGTGAAGATGAGATCCATCACGCACTGGAGTGAAGCTCGGACACACACACACTGCTGTGCATAAGCAGAACTTTCCGCGTCATATGAGAGGAGAGTGGGCGGTGAAAGAGGGAGGAAAATGAGAGAGGGAGTCAGAGGGATATAGAGAGGAAGGGGAGAGAGAGAGAAAGAGAGAGAGAGAGAGAAAGAGAGAGGTACTTCTGGCACAGTATATGAGCATTGGTTGGAAGTGTGTGTGTGTGTGTGTGTGTGTGTGTGTGTGTGTGTGTGTGTATGGATGGGGGAAAGGCTGTTCTTTTGTTCCATTCTGCACTTTCACTTGCTGTTCATGCCTGGCTACAAGTGAGCACTGTAATGACCACCACTAACTGACTTAAGGTAATGGAACTCCGCCCACAAATAATCATGTCAAATGGCCACTCCCACTTGTTATCATACCAAAAAGTCTAGTATAATATCATATATCATACATAGATTTGCCAGTTACCAGCATATCACAGAGATCAAAATATACAGCCTCTGAGTGTCTGCCCTCTAATGATGTTCTTTGATATACACTACAGAGAACTTCTAAGTCTACTAAGTCACTCCGCAAAGTGCTATAAATATAAATATAACTGTAATTATTATAGAGGATTTTCTCTGCCCACTCAGCACATTTTCGATCATATCACAAGGTTTCACCCACTTATTACAGGACCATGGAGTCTGTCTCATTGTCATATCTTTGGTCATTACTACATATGACACACAGACCATTTCAAACAAATCTTCAGAAGAGCAAGAAGTCACATTGCTGTTCCTAGAACATTATTTAATGAGCTTGATTTAATGACAGGATGTCCAAATTAAAATTAGTATCACATTGTTCAGTTGTCGGATTTTTCCTCAGGCCAAACAAATGCTTTCGGAAATGCAAAACACTTGGTGCAGTGAAGAGAGATGGCTGCATACTCACAGGCTCCAGGGTCTGGAGCAGACTAATATTTAAAACCAGAGGTCAGTATGAGCTGCCTGTCGTATCTTAAATAGGTGGATACTCAGCTGGGTGATGAATTCATTTGCCAAACAAGAATGCTAATTAGCTAGCTAGCTAACTCACCCAGGCATACACTCATAGCGTCTGCTCCCTTTTTCCCTTTTCCATCTTATCAAAAACCATGCTGAGGACGTTTTAGACAGCAACTGACTTGCTTCAGGTTCACCATACACAATAAAGATGCCATCCATATTACAGGACCAAATATTTCCCACCTCTCCACTAAGAAAGTAATTGCACTCATCCTAACTATGATAAACGTTCACCATCTATTTTGTATAAACCAACTTCGTTTCAGCAAGGTAATGATACCCATCAGCACATCAGAGTAAGTCATCAGAGAAGCACGAGCGACTCATTTTGTTTTGGAAACTTTACATTTCAAAATGGCGCCACCAGAAATGCATTGGCAATGGACATGTGCAGTAACGTTGTTATTGTTTTTCGTCATTGAAACCATCTCTCAGTGTCATATCCTGAAGCCCCACCTATGGAATATAGAATCATATAGCCTTGCCTTATTATTATAATGTCACATATACTATATGGACGAAAGACACCTGACCAATACACCTAATTGTGCATGTTGAATGTTCCAAAACCATGGGCATGAATATGGAGTTGGTCTATGACAGCCTCCACTCTTCTGAGAAGGCTTTCCACTGGATTTTGGAATGTGGCTGTGGGGATTTGTGTTCATTCAGCCACAATAGAATTAGTGAGGTCAGGCACTGATGTCAGGCGAGAAGACCTGGGGTGCAGTTGGCGTTCCAATTCATCCCGAAGGTTTACAACTGAGTTGAGGTCAGGGCTCTGTGCAGGCCACTCAAGTTCTTCCACACCACACTTTGGGAAATAATGTCTTTATAAACCTCGCTTTGCCCCTCACAGGGGCATTGTCCTGCTGGAACATGTTTAGGCTAAACCTCTAAGGTCTACTGAGGGGAAATCATAATACTACAGCATACAAAGACTTTCTAAACAATTCTGTGCTTCCAAGTTTGTGGCAACAGCTTAGGGAAGGCCCACATATGGATGTGATAGTCAGGTGTCCATATGCTTTTGGCCATATAGTGTAGTTATCTTCTCATTTTCCTTATGATGTGGCTCCACTAACTTAATATAGTATCACCCTTTCAGGTTACAATAATGGATCATCCTCTCAGTTTTTGTCTGGCTTAATGATTCTTGGATTTTTCCAGCTACACTGATGTAAATTACAACCTACAAAAGAAATCCACATGTGCATTTCTGTCCCAGACTTCTCAAGCTTTTTGCTTATTAACTGCGCAAGTTTAGCATTTGAGTGTAGGAGATTCTAGGGGTATTTATTTATCTCATACACCTGTAATCCTACATACTGAGAGTCCCAGCACTGCCAAATCTGATGGAGCAATAAATCTGGTGTGCAACTGCAGGGAGGATTCAGCTCTGTCTGCATTTATGTGGATGATCTATGGACCACTTTATCCCAAACTGGCCCCTGTTGTGCAGCAGTAATTCTATATTCCAAGGGACACATAAGGACAACACACATACGGTTAGTTCCAGGAGTCTGAGTACACTACCAAGAACTGTTTTTTATTTTACTACTTATCAATTTTGCGAAATAATATTTCTGAATAACAAGATTCAATTATTTTTCATTAACTAAACACTAGGCTATTAGTAACACACTATACTGCTAATGGTAATTTATAACACAGAGTAATGGGAAGTAATGGTGTTTAATGGAGAATTTTGGAATCTGATGGGAGAGTATTGGTGTATGCTGGATGGAGAATTTTGTACCTGATGGAAAGTAATGGGTGTTTGATGGATAATGTTGGTGCATGGTGGAAAGTAATGTTTGAAAGAAAATGGTGGTAGGCCTACCTTATGGGAAGTAATGATGTTTGATGGAGAATGTTGGTACCTGATGGGAGAGTATTAGTGTGTTTGATGGAGAATGTTGGTGCCTGATGAGAAGTAATGGTGTTTGTTGGAGAATGCTGGTACCTAATTGGAAACAACGGTGTTTGATGGAGAATATTGGTACTTGATGGGATATAATGGTGTTTGAGGGAGAATGTTGGTGCCTGATTGGAAACAATGGTGTTTGATGGAGAATGTTTGTACCTGATGGGAGAGTATTGGTGTGTTTGATGGAGAATGTTGGTGCTTGATGAGAATTAATGGTGTTTGTTGGAGAATGCTGGTACCTGATTGGAAACAACAGTGTTTGATGGAGAATATTGGTACTTGATGGTAAGTAACAGTGTTTGATGGAGAATGTTGGTACTTGATGGGAAGTAATGGTGTTTGATGGAGAATGTTGGTACTTGATGGTAAGTAACGGTGTTTGATGGAGAATGTTGGTACTTGATGGGAAGTAATGGTGTTTGATGGAGAATGCTGGTGCTTGATGAGAAGTAACGGTGTTTGTTAGAGAATGCTGGCACCTGATTGGAAACAATGGTGTTTGATGGAGAATGTTAGTTGGCCTACCTGATGGGTAGTAATGGTGCTTGGTGGAGAATATTGATACCTGATTGGAAACAATGATGCCTGATGGAGAATGTTGGAGCCTGATTGGAAACAATAGTATTTGATGGAGAATATCGGTACTTGATGAGAAGTAATGGTGTTTGATGGAGAATGTTGGTACTTGATGGGAAGTCATGGTGTTTGATGGAGAATGTTGGTGCCTGACTGGAAACAATGGTGTTTGATGGAGAATGCCGGTACCTGATGAGAAGAAGTGGTGTTTAATGGAGAATATTGGTACCTGATTGTAAGTAGTGGTGTTTGATAGAGAAGTTTGGTGGTTGTGGAGGAATAATGGTATTTGAGAAAAATGTCATTTGGTTAATAATAGTGTTTTAGATTTTTTTAAAGTTGTTTTGTGTAAAATATTGATGTTTAATTAATTGGCCATACGATGGAAGGCATTGAGGTGTATTAGAGAATGCTGATGTGTGAAATTAAGTGTATATTAGATTGTCTGTGTAGGCAGTGTTGGTGTTTGTTGGGGGATAAAGCTGTCTGATAAAGAATGGTGGTCTGATAAAAAAAGAGTGAAAATGTGTTTTGGGGGATTAATAGTGGGTTTTATGGAGAATGTTGGTGTTTTATGATAATGCGGACAATAGTGATTTTGATGAAGAGTGATGCTTGTGATATTAGTATTTGAAAATATTTATGTCCTTAACAGAAAAGGTGGATTTATGTTGGTGTGTGAAGTGCGGTGGTTTCGGGTGTAATATCTGTATTTATTGGGGAATACTGGAATGTAGTTGGAGGAGAGAGCGGTTGAGTTCCTGGTTGTTGATTTAGTGATGTCACAGGTCTGGTTTATTTTTTTAATTACTAATGCAGGGCTCTACTTACACAAGCTCTCTTACACAAGGGGCCTAAATCCCATTATGAATAGGGATATAAAGAAAAAATTAAACCCAGCATGTCTGTTCTATACGGCCAGTTCCTTTGAGTGATTTTAATAATTATGCTCCTTAATATTTTACTTCTGCAGCAGTTCACATCATACTCTGTTTTCCCACTAGCTATTGCAGCAGTTGCAAAATTTCTATTCCACCATCATCATGCCCCTATTTAATATATACTTAGTAGGCACATTAATAGTTACATCTAACTTGTAGTCACACTTATTGGTTTACATGATATCATATATCTTTATATGAAAACAACTCATATTTTGAGGTAAAAAAACACCCTACAAAAGACAACAAGCCAACAACAACGACAACAACTCTCACTACTTAATGAAGCAAAAAATAAGCCTCATATTTCTTCATATCACTAGTTAAATCCAACCAGGGTAAAGAGTATAAAGGCTTTGCATCATGCAATTTTTAGTAATAAGATCACAATGCAGAAACACAGTTTGAACACAATCATTGCCAGAATCAACATTGTGTCACACAAGCATCCTCATTTGGCAAAGTAGAGGTGACACTAAAAGGCCAGACTGAGCATTTCTTGATCCTCTTTTTTTGCAATAGATGTATCTCAGTATCAGCCTATTTGTCACTAAATATTTGTGCATGTTTTTTTTTTTTGTTTTTTTTTTTGTGGAGATCAGAGAAGAATAAATAAAGCCTTTTCTTATCTTCAGGAATGCTCTCAGGCTGAAATTCCATCTCACCATTACGAAGTCTTACCTAATGTGGAAATAGGTACTCAGTGTTTTATAGCCTACAGTAAAAGATTGGGCTAAAATATATGTTTGTATATTTTTCACATGAGTACACTCTATCTATCTATCAATCTATCTATCTGTTTTTCCATCCATCAATTCCATTTCTTAAAGTTAAACTTATCAGTTTCTGAGAAGATAATAATCTACAGAAATCCTTCAGGTCACTCTGCAGAGTAAATCTGGCTGTTGGTTGACGTTTGGCATGTTCAGAGTGTAAAATGATGTTTTTTTTGTATTTTCTGGCAGTGTTTATGCTCACTAACAGGCACCATTGAATAACAGTGTCATTTATCAGAAGCCTCTCAACTACAGCACCAAAATCTATCCAAAGCTCTGCCCATTACCCGATTTAAACCCTGTCTTTCTTAATGTGGAACAATTCTAAAAATGCATCGTCCAACATCAGCTTTATGGGCTTGGCTCTGTTTTTCTAATGAACATAAAAATCATATTCCATTACAGTGATGAGGCTAAGGCTCATTTAAGCTGCATATAGCAAGATGAAATAAAAGAGTTCATTAAAAAGTGACTGGTATTTGGAAATGTGAAGAAGAGCGTTGATGTTAGTGGTGTATTATTCACTCCATTTCCTCTTTTCTATTGCAAACACATGCCAGGCATCAGGATGGGCCTCCATTTTGATCAGGATTGTTTATCTTGACCAGCACTAACACAATAAAAAAGACTAGGAATTTTTAAATTAGATGTTGCAGTTGTCTAAATAAAATTTAAGACGCTGCCTTAAACAATGGGTCACAACATTGTTAAAAAGGAAAAAAACTCCAAAATGGTTGAAGACATGTACAGAGTTTCCAGACCGAGTACAAATACATGACTTTTGGTACTCGCTGATTCAAATACTGGATGCCTCTCAGCTGTGTTTTTGGCTGGAGAAAGGAAAAGTAATGGCGCCCTTCTATTTTGGCAACTTCATCATTCAATTATCAGTTATGGGTAGGTAACTTTTCAGGCATTTTTTTTAGTTTTGATAGAGATATTAACAGTTTAATGTTTACATAATTAATAGAATACACCTTTTTCGAGAGCCCCCTCTCAGCCACGCTCCCATTTACTAATTACTGAGATGCTTTTGCCAAACTGTAGTGAAGCAGGTCATAACATCTTTGCAGATTATGACTCTGATTGATTGTCATTTCAATGGATTTCACTCATGTGCACCAGTGAAAAAATTAAATTAAATTACATTAAATGGGGTCTTTGTACAATGCATTTGGGTTTGAAGTGGTCTTTAGTATTAATCAGGGGGATCACTAAACATTTTATTTAGCTTTTATTTATTTTGTCTATTTCCCTGGTTTATAATGGCCACGATAAGCACACACGTGTGTTCATGTACTTATGCTGCCTTTAAGTCCTCCTCTGAGGTTTGTGAGTTCGTGGGTGGTGATTACGATGTGGTCTATGCTCAAGTGGCTTTGTTTGGAAAAAATGGACAGCGTGAGAAAACATCTTTTAGTTTTATTTCTTTTTTGTATCATCAATGACAAGAAGTTTATTTAGCCTTATTAAATGAAAATGAAGAACTGAAGATGCTACATTACCACTTAAATCTTACCTTCTGCTGTAGGTGTCACTTTCATACTGGTCAGTATGAATTCATACTTGAAAAGTTGGGGCTCATAGAAAAATAAGAGTTCCTGAGTTGCTATTACAACATTGGTCAAGTGCATTCATGTGTGCTCATATCAAAATTATGATATTTCCTATAGCTGCGATATAGTAACCCTGGATTGAACAAGGTTGCAGTGGAGAAGAGCAGGCTCAAGTACTTCTGTACAGCTGTAAGTAAAGGACGTTTTTGTTTTCACTGAGTCAAAATTCCTTGTTGTCAATGATAGAGGCTGATCATCAAGAACCGTTATTTTCCTTGCCCTAGCATCTTGTTCTATCTTTTATGTACTTCCAACAAATCACCATAGTTTATGCAGTCGCATTGAAAATCATGAAATTTTAATAGCGCCACCTTCAATACGTGGCAGCCAATACAAAACCACAGAGAGTATGCAAGCTTGGAAGTTTGTGAAGGAGATTTCGTCTTCAAGCAGCACTCACAGATGTCGTCTCCACATAAGCTACAACCTTTAGTCTGAAAGCCTCCCCAGTGTCTGCCACAGAGCACCTCCTTGCCATGCTATGATGTCATAATAATAATAATACCAATAATGATGATGACAACACATTTCACTTACATTCTGCTTTTGACTAACACAAAAACATGGAGGAGACTAGCACATTAGCAAGCCACATTCATCTCGTCCAAAGTCATTACTGCACCTCCACCCCTGGGCCAAGGCAAACAATGGCAGGAATCCCCTACAATGCTATCTTAGTAAACATTAGTACAAAAATGTACCCAGCGATAACCTTATCTCACTCCAGAAGTTTTCGAAAAGCAGGAAGTGTGCCAAATTATTAACACAATCTGTTCCCCAGTGATGGCTTTGTTTGGAAAGTGCCATGTTTTCCCCAGATATACAGGCTTAGGTATGTGGGCATCTATCAAATCAGCTACGCTCACTCAATATTGTGAAAACAAAACTCCTCTGTGGTTAAACAACTTTAATGGATGAGGTTAAACAGCATATATGCCTGACCCCTCTGTGTTAGCTTTAAGATATACAGTCATGTGAAAAAATTAGGACACCCCATTAAATGTTCAGTTCTTTATTAAGAAATGTCAACATGTCAATTT
>CM074950.1:18318625-18333050 GCA_037577455.1 Pangasius macronema
ACTCCTGTCTCTTCCTCAGTGACACTGTCTCTAAACCATACAGCATGGCCGCTCTCACCACTGTCTTGTACACATTCCCCTTGACTCTCGCTGATATTCTTCTATCACACAGAACTCCCGACATCTTTCTCCACCCATTCCAACCAGCCTGTACTCACTTCTTCACCTCTTTCCCACACACACCATTACTCTGGACTGTTGACCCCAAAACTCCTGTACCTTCTTCACCTCTTCATCCTGTAATCTTGTTATTGTATTGTTTATTTGTTCAGCATTGAGAAATCAGAATCAGAATGAGATTTTGACCTACAAAGACAGTGCAAAAGTATAAATGTACTCTAAACTAGTACTAATAATAATAAACATTGTAAACATAGTATGTCATACAGTGACATAGAAGGTGACACAGTTTGGGATATTGTACATATTCCAGATGAATCTCTGGCTCAATGTTTAACTTTAAGAAAATTTGTGATATTGGCCATGTTTACTTCTTTGCACAGGAGGTCAGCTTTTCCTTGAGTGTTATCCCTTCTACTGAAACATGTATTCACACGGCATTTTAGATAGATTTGATATAAAATGGATCATCAGCTTTTAGTCCATGCCAGCTTGAGTGTATGCTATCATTAAATCAAATGGGGGATGTATCAAATGCTCAGAAATTCTGAACCTAAGATCCTACTTTTCACTCAAGTTGTAATAAGAATGTTTTAAATTAAAAAAAGAATGCAAAATAGAAACATTTTTCGCTAATGGTCTCAGACTTTTGAGTCTCAATGAATATGACTTAATTAAAGTCTTTAGGATTTCAAAATCAAACCAAGGATGAATTGATTGAAGAAGTGTTTATTATTAAATGTTTACTGAATTGAGAAGAGATAGTGAACAATCTAGATATAATCTAACCAGAAAAAGGCGAAATCTTTATCCCTCTATCACTTAATGCACTGCTTCCCAAACCTGGTCCTGCACATTTTAGTCTTTTTCCTGCTCCAGCACATCTATTTCAACTCAGGAAGTGCTATTAATTAGCTGATTAGTTGAATCAAGTGTGTTAGAGCAGGGAAAACTCTAAAATGTGTAGGACAGAGGGTTCTCCAGAACCAGGGTTGGGAATCTGTGACTTAACTGGTTTACCCTCCAAGAACTGCCTGCCTTTAAGCACGGATTTGGGTCCCATTAGGATCTGAAAGCTTTCATGATTCCCAGAAGATTTAGGTTTCTGTCATGCGCCGGAGACGGAGACTGACACAAAGGCAGTTGAGAGGTTTTATTGAAGACACTGGCAGATAGATCCAAAATATGCAAAAACAGAAACAGATATGCAAGAACAGAAACAGAAACAGGCAGGAAGTCAAGCGATCAGCAAACAACACCATGAGGGCAAATCCAAAAATCCCAAAACCAGGGAGCAAGGCAAGATAAAAAAAAACAAGAATGTCTAGACACAGAGTATAATGCTTGGTAAGTTCACGTATAATTATAGGTATGTTTTTGTATCATGTTGTTTTATCTGTGGCAATAGTAATGAATAATAATATGAATTAACAAAGGAATATACCACTGGAGTGTTAAAATAATCAAAATAACCAAAATCAAAATCATCAATGATGATGCAAAGCACAGTTACTGTTTAATATCTTTCCTATAATAACATGTCATGAAGTGTTTTATTCCTCTTATACATCAACTTGCCAATGATTCCAATGTTTCATTATTTTCTTACGTGAATCATTCATAGTTTCCTGTTATCACTTACATTATAGCAGCAATTATGGGGGCAGTCGTGGCCTAATGGTCTCAGAGTCGGACTTGTAACCCGAAGGTGAACCTGAAGGTTGTGGGTTCAAGTCTCGGGTCTGGCAGGGATTGTAGGTGGGGGAGTGAATGACCAGCGCTCTCTGCCACCTTCAATACCACGACTGANCCCCCAACTGCTCCCCGGGCGCCGCAGCTAAAATGGCTGCCCACTGCTCCGGGTGTGTGTTCACGGGTGTGTGTGCGCACTTGGATGGGTTAAATTCCAAGTATGGGTCACCCTACTTGGCCACAAAGTCACTTCACTTCACTTCACTTCAATAAACAGTCATTCCCTCACCAGCATCTTATTTTAAGATTTATTCCCTTTTGAAGTTAATAAGGGGAAAAGCTTGTCGTTGTTGTTCATGTGAGTGCCCGTTATGCAGTACCAGGTCCTGTGTAAGCTGTTATTGTAGACATTTTAATGTGTTACAACCAGTGCAATAACATAAACCTTGCAGCTGGAACTACTATCTGAGCCATGCAGTTATGGAAAATTAATCAACACATTCAGACCAATTAGAATTGAGCAGAATCAACAGCGGTTTGGTATAAAATATAATAAAACATAAGAAACTCCAAGTGTTCAAGAACTTTTGACTGGCAGTATATATCCAATATGGTTCAGCTATAGCACTACATACACACCCGCACACACACACACCCGCACACACACACACATCTATGTATATCTATATGTATATGTATATCTATCTATCTATCTATCTATCTATCTATCTATCTATCTATTTATATATGTTTGTGTGTGTGTGTGTGTGTGTGTGTGTGTGTGTGTGTACTAAACAATTATATCTGCACTATACCACGACAATTTGGGATTCATTTCTACTCCCAGCAAAAGTATAATACATTGCACTATATATCAAATACAGTAAATGGAGTTCATTTCAAAGTAAAAATATCAAAGTGCATGTAAAAAGCATCATTTCAAATTAATTCAAGATTATGTGCATAAGACGTGTCTCTTGCAAGACATGTCTGAGTGTGAGATTACCACTCCACACTGACCCCTCACCCAACGCTGAACTCAACAAAAGGATGAATAAGAAGTGATGAATAAGAATGAGGGGCCTCCGTCCATTCAGACAAGAGCTACACTTTTAACACCAACTTTTTTCCTAGTGAGTAAACAGGATTTGATTAAGAGTACTCAACTTGGCCTCCCTCAGTTTGTCTAGTTGGTTTCTGGGAGAAAAGCAATTAGCATGCTAACACGAGCTCGAGAGTTCAAAAAGGCAGAAACAGTAAAGCCTTCCACCAGTTACACATGAACTAGACACTTTGGCAGCTTGGATTTGCGAATTGGTTACAGTGTTGTGGGTTTATTGTGGGTCTGCCATGGTGTGTTATCTTTGACCTCAGGATCGTATGCATAGCCAATTTGGCAGATGTCTTCGAGAGAGACAGCTAAGAGAAAGATGGAGATATATAGTGTTACAGTTAATGTGGTTAATTATAAGCTTCATTTCGCTACACGATCATATTTGTAACACACTACATTAAGGGTTTTAATTGGGTAATCAAAAATAAAACCACATGAATGGTCAAAAATAGAATAGCCAATATACAGTAAAGAGGTCTTGAAGAACATATTTTGTGTGTTGAAACAAAATAAAAAAAAATTAGGGGGGTAGTTTGTAAATTGTTGCCATATGGCAACAATGTGCAGTAAAGGGTTAAACTGGCTGGCATATGACTTACTCTACTATAAACCCTAACTACTTAGATACCTTATGTGAGGATTTGAGTTGTCACCTAACTGCTGTGCAAATGTTAGCATGCTAATGTTTGCACGGCACTAAGTTTATAGCCACCTTAAAGGCTTGGAAAGCAAACACGCTTTTGACTTTTTTTCTGTGACTTTCCACTTGGATCCTCAATCTGTCTTATCTCGCCTGCAGCTTGTGTAAAATGCAGCTAGAATTTTAACAGGGACTAAAAAGAGGGCTCATGTTTCCTCTGTTTTGGCATCTCTTCACTGGCTTCCTGTTCAGAATTGATTTTTAAATTCTTATTTATGTATATAAAGCTCTTTTTGGTCTTGCTCCACAGCACTTTACAGACCTTTTTCACCCTTACTCTCCTACCAGAACACTAAGTTCTTGTAATCAACTTCTTTTATCTGTCCCCCGTTTGTCGTCCCAAGATAAAGGGTGATCGAGCCTTTTTAGTGGTTGGTCCCAAACTCTGGAACAGTGTCCCCTTTCACGTGAGGTGCGCTCCATCTTTAGCTATTTTTAAATCTTCTCTTAAAACTTTCGATCAACTACAGTCGTCTTTAAACGGGCTTTAGAAATAAAATTCGACTTGACTTGAATGAGTTAGACCCAAATCAGGAAGTGTTAGCATGGAAAGCTGTTTTAGCTTGGCCTCTGGATTGAGATGCTGTTCCTAAACACCAAACAACATGCTTAAATGATCACACGCACGCCTCAAAAAAACTGAGCTAAGTAAGAGAAATTTAGACTTAAGGCTACACCTCCTGGCTGGATCTGATGCTTGAGCTGAGGAAGAAAGTGATTCTGGTAGTAAGATGGCTGCTATTACTGTTTTGTTTTTTGTTTTTTTTTAGCTTTGTTATGTCCTACTGTCTCTTTTTACAAAGAACAGTGTGTTATACAGAGTCAGAAGCCACATATTTAAGTCATTTTGAGACACAAAAAGTGTGATCATTCAGACATGCAGTTTGTCCAATGCTAAACAGGAGTGTGTGCTAGCCGCATTAGCATCACAGCTCCAGTGAATAGATTAAACCAGAAATTAATTCAGAAAAGTCCTGAATGTGGTTTAGTCATAAATGAAGGTAAAAGCTAGCTCTTGTTCATGGCTTTTTGAGGGGGAGTTTTAACCTTTCACCTTTATGGAAGGAGGAAACTATAAAGTGTTTCATTCAAACCATAGCATGTTTGTTCCTCTTTAAAGGCATCGAAGAATTTCTGAATGGATGAAATGATACTATTTATATACAGTACTGTGTAAAATTAGGCACCCTAATTTCTTTAGTACAAACTGTGTTATAGATTTGTATCTGATGACTTCTACATCACTGATTAAGTGCAAAACCATTTCAGATTCCCAAACGTTAGTTTTCCAGCACAAAATTAAAATGTTACAGAATGAAATGTTTGTATGTCAGTAAAGAAAGCAGCATATTATGAGGCCACTTTTCAGACAAAAAAACATAATGAAGGCTGCTGGGTTTCGCTGCAAAAATAAGAAGCGAGTGCGACAGTCAAAGTGTCCAGAAGAANGCAAGATGCTCAGTAACACTTACAGCTCATTTCCTTATACAACTGCACACACTGTACCTGAGACTACTATTTTTTTTTTTTTTTAAAAGCAAAGGATCGTCACACCAAATATTGACTTTGTTTCATTTATTACTGTTTACTGCTCTTTATCGTACTTTTTTTTAATGTAGAAACATTTAATTTCATTATTTCCAAAGGCATCTTTGCTCTACAGCATTTTTTAATCACACAAGGTTGATTTACCACTACTACTAGACATTTCAGTTACTTTTATGACTGAAAAACTTCATATACACTGGAGTCCAAGAGCCTGATCTCATTAGTGAAGATGCTCCTGTTTTGCATTCCTTTCAAATGTAATACTGCAATTTTCATTACAAATGATATTATATTATATTATTGACAACAACTTGAGTGGAAAGTAGAATCATTGAAATATTTACATGAAATTCAGAGTATCTTAGTACATCTCCATTTTGCTTTAATGACAGTGTGCACTCGAGCTGACATGGACTCCACAAGTTTATGCAAAACCTTATGATCCATTTTAGATCAAATCCATGTTAGTGTCGTCTGAACACATGCGTCAATAGAAGAGATTAAGCATGAGGAAAATTCTGACCTTTTGTAAAAAGCAGTGAAGATGGTCAATATCACAAATTTGCTTACATTTAAATAGGGTCCTAGAAATAGTGCATGAATAGTGCATGAATATTAAATATTCTAGATATTGAACATCTAATTTCTTTGTTTTAAATATTAAAAAAAAGTTTCCAATGAATGTTAATTCATTTATAGTGTAAAGTTGGAATAATAGTAAACAGAGCAGCAAACAAAGAAGCAACTTTCTGATGTCTTTTTGGCTTCGGACACCAAATTCAGATACGTCTTGGCTAATTGACTACATATGGGCTAAGAGCAGTGATGGCAGGTTGTGGTATTAGATTTTAGGTCTACAATCTAATACCTGTCAATATTTCAAGAATGAAATGATTAGGATTGAGCATTGCATCAATCTCATAATCAGAATGATGTAGAGCAAATTATTACACACACTTAATTGAAGATAGGGAGGCAGTTGAGTGTAATTTGTATTTTTTAAGTGTCTTATGTCTGTAATGCCCTACTGGGTAATATTGGTATTTTATAATGTAATAATTCAATATCTGTATGAATTATACATATAATATACATTTCCACTGGTGCTAAAGTAGTTAGCTTATAGCCTCCAGGCTAACATCATTCAGACTGCATGCTTAAATCATCACACACTTGCCTCAAGGTGCTTTCTGGAGTTGTTCAGTATATCCGAAAGACTTGCTTACCTACATAAAAATGAAAAACTCTCTGCCTCAATCAAAAGTAAGACTACCAAATGTAACTCTCATTGGACACCACTCATCACCTGCATACACCAGGGAATCACTTTGCAATAGCTAACAATACAGTCCGTAGAGACAAACCACAGCCAAAGCCATACCACACCACTCACGCATAATACTCACAAACACACACAAGTACTGTAAACTACACACATACACACACAATGTTCACAGAAACCAAAGCTGGTGTTATACATGTTATTTAACTCAACTGACATTCCAACTACTACTTTTTGCACATCTACCTATACTACCCCCCTCCAGCTACACACACACACACACACACACACACACACACACACACTGTCCTGATAAGTATCATGTCCATGTCACGTCTACTGTCTTGTCTATTGTTTGTTCCACCTATTGTCCTGTCTGTTATGCCCTACGCCCACCACTTACCCACACTAACCTTTACAAAGTACAACACATCTAGGGGCAGTGGTAGCGCAGTGGTTAAGATGTTGGACTACTCATTGGAAGGTCATGAGCTTAAATCCCAGCCCTGCCAAGCTGCCGCTGCTGGGCCCTTGAGCAAGGCCCTTAACCCTCAGCTGCTCAGTTGTATATGTGAGATAAATGTAAGTTGCACTGGATAAGGGTGTCTGCCACATGCCATAAATGTAAATCTACAAATGTGAATTGAGTAAAATAAGTCTCAATGGTACCCCAAATGGGGGACATGCTTATGTGGTTTCAGGCAATAAATGACACTTTTATCTATAAAAATACACCAAGGGATGTTGCAGTGCTAGAGACTGTAGTAGCATCCTGAAGCCAGAATCACTTGTACGTAGTTTGATAACATTCCACACCATTTCACAAATTTCAAGGTGGGCCTGCGCATCAGAACTGATGGATTTATCCTGCTATTTCAGAAAACCGTTAAGTACAAATGATATCTTTTGAGGGTGTGATGACTTCCAGATTGCAAAATGCTTAAATATAATAAAACAAAACAAAACCCTCAGATGTGTGTGGTAAGGAGAACATTGTGTACATTTGATTTTTTTTTGTTAAGTTGCTCCTTCAGTCAAACATTAGTCAGATAGTCAGATAATATTAGCTCAGATAATACAGTGTATTGAATGTATTTTTACAACAAATATACATTTATGGGCAAAAGTGATCTGCTATAATTGAATTTAATTGAATTACACACTCACCCACTTAAGTCAATCTGTATTCTTGTTCTGTTCATGCTGGACTGGATGTGTTTCTGTCCTGTCTTGTGTTTAAGGCCAGTGGAATTAAAGCCTGGGCTGCTCTCAGTTTGTGAGTTTCCGGGTGATATCAATCCAACAGGTGGCTTTTTTGTCTCCGTAAGACAGATGAATATTAAAAACACACATCCAACTGCACAAATAAACAAATTCCTCCAGTGTAGCATGGTGCATCCAAAGACTGGATGATTTTAGCACAGATGATAAACTGGATAATAAATAAATAAACTTAGATTAAAATGATGTTATTTATCATTTCCATATATAATCTTTGCTGTGTTTAAAGAGGATGATATCAGATGATGATGAGGCTCCTGGCGATGTGCTGAAGTTGCTAAGACTCCAGCAGGAGTGTGAATGGGATAAAAGGATAAAAGAAAAAAAAACACAGTCAATAGCACCCTGTAGGCCAATCATATTTAAGCTTGTCATACAAGGCCACACCTCCTCCCTCCAGTGCTTTAAGCTAGGGTTTTGTCCCACTCCTTCTTTTCACACACCCTCATTCACTTCCCCTTGGTTGAGCACCTTTCTGCATTTTAAGGGACACTTTATTATTGTATCAGCTCGAGTGAAGTGTCTTAGATGAGCATTAGATGAGCGATCAGGTTGACATCACTGAAGACTTCTGCAGCACTGAAAATTGTTTAAACAGGAGTGTAACATCTAACTCTGTCCTCTAATTTCTCCATCTGGGCAGCATGGTGGTGCAGTGGGTGGTGTTGCTGCCTCACGGCTCCAGGATCCATGGTTAGATCCTGAGCTCGGGTTACTGTATGTGTGGAGATCTGCATGTTCTCCCTCTGTGCGCGTGAGTTTCGTCCAGGTTCTCAGGTTTTCTCCCACCTTCCAGGGTGTATTCCTGGCTCGCACCCAGTTTTCCCAGGATCCACATCCACCACAACCCAGACCAGGAAAAAGCATTTACTGAACATAAATGAATGAATGAATGAATTCCACTTTATTAGGAACACCTGTATACCTGCCCATTTATGCAGGTACCCAATTAGCCAGTCATGGCAGTAGCACAATGCATAAAATCATGCAGATACAGGTCATGAATTTCAGGCAATGTTCACACTGAGCATTAGAATGGGGAAAATGTGATCTCAGTGATATGACATGGTTGTTGGTGCCAGATCGGCTGGTTTGAGTATTTCAGAAATTCCTGGAATCTCCTGCTGATCTCTCTAGAGCTTACACAGAATGGGGCAAAACATTGAGTGAGCGACAGTTCTGTGGGTTTAAACGCCTTGTTGATAAGAGAGGTCAGAGGAAAATGGCCATATAGGTTCGAGCTGCCAAGAAGGATATAGTGACTCATATAATCACTCTTTACAACTGTGGTGAGCAGAAAAGAATCTCAGCATGCACAAAACATCAAACATTGAGGTGGATGACCTACAACAGCAGAAGATCACATTGGGTTTCACTCCTGTCAGTCAAGAATCTGACTCCCAAACTGGACAGTTGAAAATTAGAAGAAAAAAAAATCACCTGGTCTTTTTCCAGTCTTCAATTGCCAGTTTGGGTGAGTCTGTGCCCAAGATAGCCTCAGATTCTTGTTCTTGGCTGACAGGAGTGGAACCTGATCTGGTCTTCTGCTGTTGTAGCCCATTCATGTCAAGGTTTGATGTGTTGTGCATTCTGAAATGCTTTTCTGCTCACCATGGCTGTAAAGAGTGCTTATTTGAGTTACTATAGACTTCCTGTCAGCTCAGGCCAGTCTGGTCATTCTCCTCTGATCTCTTTCATCAGCAAGGTGTTTCAGCCTGCATCCCTTCCCCTCTTCACTTCTTAGTTCCTCCCTCTGAGGAATCTGAGAAAGGAAGCAAAAAAAGGAAACAAGGACAGAAGGTATTGATAAACTTGTTTGTTTGTGAGATTAAGATGTACTTGCTCACCGAAGCATCACTCTAAAGCAACTTCAGTGAATTCACTGACATGTTGCCCAGCTTCATTAGCTACATAACACTGAATTAACCTCAATTAAAACATTATTGCATATGTACAACACATGCTCGCTGGTTGGTGTTTTAGTCTAAACAAGATTCTACTCATCACCTGTCTGTTTAAAGCAAGGCATATTAACTGACTTTCATGTAATGGTTTTATTTGTGCCCATTGTTTATTAAATTGAAATGATGAATTTTGTATTTGTGGTTCTTATTATTGGAGAGTTGAAGCATTTGTACTGTAGGCTAACGTCATGCGCTACAACATAAATACTTTATGAAACACTGGTGTATCCTGGCTCTAGAAGAGATTCCTTGATTCCTTCAATTGCATTTTAGGAAGCGGTTCATCCTTAAAGGTGTGGATTTCCAAGTCACAGGCTGAAGGAGGTCGTAGTGAGGGAACAAGGCATCAAATACACATTTGGGAAGCACTCAGGACATTTCATACAAGTCTTTCATCAGCTATGCAAGACACAGTGCTTCTAAAAATGAATAATTATTGCCATCTAGAGGTAACACCACTTCAATGCAAGATTATATTACAGTGTAGAAAAATATTCAGATAAGAAGCTGGTAAATGTTGGGTGAAATACTGTGTACAATATTACTATTAGAGCAGTTTTTTGTTTGTTTTTGTTTTAAATACGGGTCCTTTTACTTGCCTACATACGAAATGAATGGTCGTTTGTCTCTTTGTTGTTTGCTAGTGTGAACGTACCCTCAACTGACCTCCAATCAAACCCTAAAGCAAATATAAAGCCATTCAGAAAATTACATTACATAGCCATTCATTCTGCACCAAGGCATCAGTTAAATATTCTGCAAATACCGCTGTCCTATATATAATGAAATATTTCTTAGTGATGGCTCTCTTGATACCGAAGCTCCATTAAACTTTACTACAAACCACTGTATCTGTGCTTGATTTGTTCTGCCATAAACACGAAGGTTGTTCAAGGACGTGCAGACATACAACAGTTAGATCCAGTCTGATAATTTGATTGGTCGAGTGTTGTTCCAAGAGTGCTTATATTTCCTATAACCACACTGTGTGTATCACTCCACATGTCTGTGTTCTCCACATAAAATTCCACTTCTTGTTCGAAACGGTTACTACAGTAGAGTTGGCGACATCATTCAGCAGACATGGCAAATGATACTTTTCAGGAATATAGCCTCTGACTTAAAATACGAAAGCTTGTCAGATGGAGACAAAAAGTATGAACACTTAATAGCTGACATGCTAGAAAGTGAGTTTGGCTTCTGGGGGATCTACTTCCACTAGCGGAGCAAAAACAAACAGAACATTTGCCCATATTGTGTCTGAAATGTCACTTCCTCAATATGAATTTCTTGTTTATAGAACTCTCAATCGTGCGATTATACTGAATATAATACGGCAACGGCTGTGATTAGCTGTGGCACTTGACATGCAGACTCATGTCTATGGCCGAATCACAGCCATGTTGATATTCAGTGTACACACACTCCTGCTTGTGCGATATTGCTTAAATATGAAGATATTTTGTAGTTACATAACTGGCTAAGAACTGAGAGCATTCTAAAGGTCTGGGGAAAAAAATCATGGCAATAAGTAAGGCTGTCTATGTATAAGAAACCTGTATTAATAATTTCACTGGCAAAACGAACATGCACAATCAAACCTCACATGTTTTACAGTTCAGTTAGGCCCATATAAGCCTTGCTAAATATCCATGGACTAGACCTGGGTTTAACATAATGAATGAAAGTTCACATGTGCTAGTCAGTAGGATCATTATAAACGTTGTTCGAGTTTCAGCTGCTCCCATTAGGATCATTGTTTCGCGTATTTGATTTGGCACAGTTTTTACACTGGATACCCTTCCTGACTCAACCCTCCCCAATTTTATCCGGGTTTGGGACCGGCACTGAGAGCACACCGTTGCATGCAACCCCAGAGGCTGGGGTTTGAAACGGTGCTGCAGCGGTGAGAGCACTGTGGCCTAACCACTAGTCCTCCAGAAACCCAGTAGGATCATTATAAATAGATGTAACAATGTACTCTAAAATAAATGTATTCTACAAGTGTGCAATTAGGGGGGGCATTGTTTCCCCCCCTTTATACAGCAATATTTAGTGTTACCAGTTGCCTTTTATTATTTAAAGTATAACGTCGGACAGAGGATTTTAATGTACATATTTGTTAGCAGGAGCCCTCAAAAATCTCATTACAGCCTCCACTAGCATGCAATACATAGTTTACTAGCTGCACTTCATGCTTTTGACCACCAGATGCCACTATTGTGCACTGTGTTGAAAAGCTTCAAATTATAAACTTTTTTTCCCCCTCAAAACAGCTTCACTGCTAAAGAATGCTTGATTGCCATCACTACAAGTTGTACCACCCTGCTGAAAAAAATAATAGAAAAGAAATTTAGTTGTATTGGTTTTAATGGAAACTCTAATGGTCCCTGTGAGTCTCTACTGGTAATTTGTTGCCTTCTATTAGTGGTATGTTATGTTATGATACCATTAAGGACAACTAATGGTAATGGTGATGGGTTTAATGGTTAGCTGATGGTTTGTAATAGTATTTTTAGTGAAAACCATTAGAATTTCTGTGATGGGCAGTTAGTTAGTGTGATCTATTGAACCAAACAAACTCAAAACACAATCCTTTGCTTCAAAATCAAGGTTGTATGAGAAATTTGTATTAATAATGTCTGAGATTTGCTTTGCCTATACCATAAAACAAAGCAAAATATATACAAATGGGATTGCTTTTTCTTTAATTAATTAAGACACAGTATTACTTTAGGCTACTAGTTGTTTTTATTGTTTAAAAAAAATTCAAACCATTGTCTGGAATGCAACAGATTTGCTGGATTTGTTTTGCTGGAACCGCACTAAGAGCTGCACTTCATGCGTTTGACCACTAGATGCCACTAATGCGCACTGTGTTCAAAAACGTCTAGTAATGAACATTTTTTTCGATGCATTTCAGAGAAAAGCTTCACTTTGCCATAACTAGTGCGATCTTGCCTCGAAACCTGGACACGACGCTGCTCCTGTATATGACATTTAATGTGATTCCTGGATAAAAATCTTCAGCCTATTAAAAAGCCCTAATGGGCGCAGCAGCACCACGATGAGCGTTTTGACACCAGAGCGCATGCTCAGCCGCAGCAGCAACACTACGCATGCGCGACAAACGTGTTTGTCCACCTGACAAAGATGGCGGACAGATGAGAAATCATGATGATGTCTCGGAATTTTCCCCATATTTACGGAGAGCACGATTCTGTTGTGAAAATATTTATTCCTCTATGATCCTAAAAAGCAGGTAAGCGCCAAATGAACTTATTCGCAGCACGTCAACATGTCAGTAGTGTCTCATGATCTAGGGTCTCTAGTTAGCTGTAAAGATGGCTAGTTAGATAGCTCAATGCATTTTTTTTACCTACCCGTATTCGAATAGAGTCCACCTCCTTTGATGGGATTGGCTTTCCGTCAATTCGGGTGAACCGATATCCAATCATATCATGGAGATTGCTGTGGAATTAGCCAATCGTAGCCAAGGAGGAAGAATTTGTCGCAAATTGGGTGCTCTTAGGGAGCTAGTTTAGATTAGTCACTCGCTTCACGGTATTTAAATGCTACTTGCTACTTTAAGTAGCCAAATAAATTAGATTTTGTATAGTTAACTATATTTAGATAACTATTAACTAACCGAGACATTTTGTAAATGCTTTGTTAGCTAATGGTAAGGCACATTTGCTCACTAGCTAGCTAAGCAGCTACTATGTTGTGTGTAAATAACATACGCAACTATAGCAGGAGCTAAATGCTGCTAGTGTATACACATCGTTATAATACCACTTTCCTTCAGAATATTCATTTTATACTCTAAGAAATATGAACCTAAATAACCTAAATACAAGGAGGGGTGATAAACTAACTAGCTAACCTGCTGTCTTTAAGTTTCACAAGTGTCAGTGTTTCATTTAAAATGTTTTAGCTTTCAGACTTGCTTCATATCAATGGCCTTGTTGTTTCCCTCCTCCATCTCCTCCTCAGCATGATCTCCTGATTCTAATTTAATTTCTCCAAAGAAATATCAGTATTCCCTTATTATATCAGGATGCATGCATTCTGGTCTGCATGCCATATGGGTGGAACATTTACATCTGTAGTGTCCTGATGAATAATTATCCAATTCTTAAAGTCAACATGAAATCTAAAATCTCTGGTGTTGTAGAGCTTTTTTTTGTTCGAGCCTCTTGATGTTGCAGACACAAAAAAGACAGTATATTTAAATAAAATAAATAAATAAATAAATGACTGTTATTACTTACCTACAAAACACAATCATTTATTTATCTTATTTGAATCTTATTTTTTCGGAAAACAAAAAAACTTGATGACTCATTCTGTACTCGTCCAATTTGCATCCAATCAAATGCATCCTTAATAAACTGGGCGGGACAAGTTGCTCTTCGTTCGTTTCGCCTTGTAAGTGGTAATTTACAGGCTGGAATGACGTCATTATCTGTCCTGGCACGTGGAAAAACTGGACTTGGGAAAAAAAAAAACATAGACACCTCCTTGTTCATCTTTTTTTTTTTTTTTTTTTAGCCACAAGTTTGCTAGCTCACCGTGCTGAATATTTATATTTATTAGCTAGCACACTGAGGTGAATATTTATATTTATTAGCTAGCTCACTGAGGTGAATATTTATATTTATTAGCTAGCTCACTGTACTGAATATTTATATTTATTAGCTAGCTCACTGAGGTGAATATTT
>CM074950.1:18348909-18390148 GCA_037577455.1 Pangasius macronema
GCCATGAGACGTCTTTCTACATGGTTATTAAAGAACTAAAAAGCTACACGCTTCATCTTTTAAGATTAAAAGAACTGCTGCCAAACATATAACAGATGTATAAAGCATTTCACTGCAAGTCGTACTGTGTAGGGTTATACATGTGACAAAATTTGAATTAGAATTTTTGAATTTGAATTTATGTCTATAAATTTAGCACCTCATTCTTCAAACTTTCCGAGTGACGGGCGGGATGTAAACACAATGCGTCCAGTACAGAACGCAGGGCTGTCTCTCTCTCTCTCTCTCTCTCTCTCTCTCTCTCTTTCTCTCTCTCTCTCTCTCTCTCTCTCTTTTGCTCTCGCTCTTCCTTAAGCATATGCAGTATAACAATATGAGCTAATAAGTGCATAGTGCACCTGCATTCACCATATTGCTTAAAAAATTCATTCATTGTGTTCCGCTAGTGTACCTTTTATAAGTATAATGAGTACAGAGTTGTGTATGTACTGTTTTAAGTACTGTTTTTTTTTTCTGTTGCTTTTTTTGTGTTCTTATGATCATATGTTAGTCAGAAATAAATGCACACTTAATACACAGTCAGGTCCGGAAGTATTTGGACAATGACAGAGTTTTTGTGCTTCTGCCTTTATACACCACCACAATGGATTTGAAATAAAACACTCAAGACGTGATCTCAATACCTGATATCAGCTCCAGACCTTTTATCTGCTTCATTTGTCTTGAAGTAATGAGGGAATGGACCGCACCTGGTCAGTTAACTTCTTGTCAGTCAATTGTCCAAATACCTTTGAGCCCCTGAAAATGGAGGTACTTTGATTAAAATGGCTGTAATTCCTAAATGGCCATATAATAAATGCCATATTTTTGTGGAGCCTCTTAAAATAAAGCTGAAAGTCCACACTTTGATCACATCTTGAGTGTTTTATTTCAAATCCATTGTGGTGGTTTATCACAAAAAAAATCACAAAATACTTCCAAATACTTCCGGACCTGACTGTATGTTTATAGTCATATTAAATGCATTTAAAATAAATCTTTTGCAGATGTTTTAGAGGCCAAGCTGGTGGTTTATGAGGAACAGCAGAGAAAAATGCAGGCAGATCTGGAACAGGTCACCAAGAGAGCTGCCTCCCAGGTCAGATATTTTACTCTGTTTCATTCGCACAGTACAGCGTGTAGGCTGAAAGCAGGCGGGACAGTAAGATACAGAGGAGCAAGCGCGGCATGGTTTAATCGTATCGAGTGCTAATCTGTGTGATCGAGTGTTAAAAGGAAGCTGTTCACTGATTTCCTCCTCTGCAGGCGAGCGAATCTGGAAGCATGGATGATGCTCAGAGTCAGGTGATGGAGTGGCAGGATATGATGGCGATGGTGGCTGAAGCCGAAGCGGCACGAAATCAGATCCGAGACCTCTTTTTGCGCGACCTTTAGGCTTACTCGTTGTATCTCCTCCTTGCTCTCCCACTCCTCTCCCTCTCCCCTACTAAATAATAATAATAATAATAATAATAATAATAATAATAGTAATAATAATAATAGTAATAATATAAGATAGCTGTCTGCTGTGACTCTACCACGGGATCCGAGATAAGAAACAAAATGTTACACTATTAAAGAATTATACTATTATTAGTTTGGAAGGAATATTTTTAAATGAATGACATTTACCTTTTTTTTTTTTTTTTTTTTTTAATTTGGCAGATATATTTTTTTATCTATGAGGGAGGATACAATCTAAGCATTAGCATTAAACATTTAAACGAGCAAGAGGCCTTACACATTGTGAACATCCTTTTTTTTCCTTTTATTTTTTTTTTATTTAATTTTTTTTTCATGCAAGGGTTAAAGCATGGCCCCTCATTTATGTTTTCATTTTCTCTCCACCGTCAATGAGCTGAGCACTGGCCCTGTGCCTCGGCCCCATCACGCCTCGCGCCCTTCATCTCCCCGTCCCTCTCTCCCTCCCTGTTTGCGATTGGTGCAGCCAAAGAGAAACAGTTTCCCGTCAGTTTTGTGCATGCAGGTTTCACTCAGCATCTGTCTTCCTGCTGTACTGCTTCCTGTTTCCCATAATCCTTTCTTTTTTACTCGTCAGTGCGGAAACAGGAGCAGTACAGCCGAGGCCGATGTCTGGCATCATCGTTTTCCTTTATTTCGTCTTCTTTTAATTCCTACATGTGTTTTTATGTATTTATTTCTTTATTTTTCTGTATCTGATGATCTTGTTGACCAGGCCCGGCTCGACACTCACCTGCTGTTTAACACTCTACATGCAGTATATGCTTTTGGTGTTGGTGTTCTAATAATATCTGAATAGGCATGTGCGGATATACAATATGAATAACAATATAATCACAACTGCCTTCTTTAAGAAGGACCCTTACGCTGTGTTTCGAATGGGGCAGCTGTTCTCTCAGTGCCCCTAAATGCCCTATTATCAGCTCATGCCTATTTATACCATTCTCTAAAGCAATCTAGTGTTAAAGGCCTGATAATGGCCAAGCCATGTTTAACCCTTTACTGCACATTGTTGCCTTGTTGCCATATGGCAACAATTTACAAACTACCCCCCTAATTTTTTTTTTTAATTTTGAAATATATTTTTATTTCNTTTATTTCTTGAACTAATTCAAGTAATACAAATCCATAAAAAATAAATAAATAATTCATGCAGTAGAGGGTTAATATATAAACGTGTTAGTTGTTTAACATTAATGTTATACCCAAATCTCATTTATATTTATATATGTATATTTTACTTAATTTCATATCTACTCTAAATGTTTAAATATCAAAGGATGAACTGAATATTGGAGTCGATTGTGGCAAACTTGCTAAGTCTCAGAGTCAGTTCAGATTTTTTCATTTAGTAGTAGTAGCATCCCTTTTCGCTGATTTGATTAAGCTAGATTTTAATATTATATCTTTTCACATTATTGGTTTGCCACCTTTTTTTTTTTTTGGCATCATAGATCGTCATAGAATATATTTATATATTTTTCCCCTCATTTGATACCTAATTCTAACGAACACGACACCGGACCTCAACAAGTTAAGTGTAATAATTGTACGTGCGTAAGGTAACAAAAAGTTTATTAACCGCCTGTTCCATTACTAATTCTAACATCACTGTTTCAATGCTTTATTAATTTTTTTAACCCTTCTTTCACGCTTGCAGTGAGCCGACACAGCAAAGCAATCAATGGTGTTCTGTTGCTTTAAGTATTGCAAGTGGGAGCAAAGGGTCAATTCTAGCCCTAATCTCACAAATAAAGTTCCCTGTCCTCTTTCCAGAAAATTGCTCTGTGAAGTCTTGATACTCTTGTAAGAGATGCTCCAAAAGTCTGAATCTGAGGAGAAAAAAGTGAAGCGATTAGTGTGATAGATTCCAGTGTTGTATGAGAATTTCACACAATGCTGAAATGCACTGATCTGTTTTAAACGATGCACTCTCGCCCAGCGAGGATCAGCTGAATATATGCTTGCGATTTATAGTGGATTACAAATGGCTCTTAGTTGTACACTCAGACTTTTGGGCATTACGACGTTCACTACTGCATGTTTCCTAATCTTTTGTTTTTCATTCATATTCAAATGTCCTCATGCAACAGTAATCTCAGTTGGCAGTTTTATTGGAAAGACAAATAATATATAAAAATATATCAAAAATTCTATCTACACTCAGTGGCTATGTTATCAGATATAGATGCGCTTTGAAGGTACTGACTGAGCTATGGACAGTTTTCTACTGGATGGCGCTACAGAGTCACATAACTAATCCAGACCCGGATGTACGTGTGTCGTGGTTGAGTGCCTGCAACATTTTCTCATCACCTATCACGTACCCACTACCTGTGGAAGTAGGCAGGACTTGTCTGGAGGTGATCGGGTAACCAGTGATTGTAGACACCTAGTAGAATTTTGCATCAAATTCAGAGGTTGTTGATATGAATATAAAATCAGGCTGAGTTAAAATGTTTGCGGCACTGCCACGCGTCTCTAACTTTTGTTTTCATGGTGGCAATCGACCCAAACAAAGCCAGTAGGTCAGTACTTTAATTTAAGCATAAATAAAAGGAAAAGGAAATGCTTGTGAGCAGCTTGTGGAAAAAAAAACTGTGTAAATAACTAGGAATAAATAACTGAAATATTAAACTTGTGATATTGCTTCATGGGTCTTCCATAACCTTTGAAAAAAGAAAGTTGGAAAATGATCAGTACACTACTACTGAAGATTGCTGTGCCGTATTGTGTGCTAGAAAACCGATTCTAGCAAGAAGTTTTGATCAGAACGATGTTTGTCCTGCATTATTTCTAGCTCCACTCGTATGTCCCAGCTCATGTCAGAAACTCAGCAATGATAAGTCAGGAGACAGGAGGCTGGATTGATCAGATGCTCCATGTTGATTTGTGCGCTCGATCTTTGGGTCAGCTTTTTCACCAGCATGCTGGATAAGTAGAAGAAGGAGGGAGAAAGGGAGAGGAAGG
Source organism: Pangasius macronema (assembly GCA_037577455.1). NCBI lineage: Eukaryota > Metazoa > Chordata > Actinopteri > Siluriformes > Pangasiidae > Pangasius > Pangasius macronema. The sequence continues at coordinate 18,353,401 of CM074950.1, forward strand.
TAGGGGAGATCAGACAGAAGAAGGCGGGGTCAGAAAGTTTGAATAGTTCTGACCATGGTGTGTTCTCAGCCCTGTCGTGGTGAGACGCAAGGAATAGGAAATAAGCCATTTTCTGAGATATATCATCTTATATCCTGTTTAACATAGAGAGTCCAAGGTAAACGTGAATGAAGATGAAATTTTAGCAAATGGTCATAGAATCGGAGGAAATTAATGGAAGGCGGATATTTCTTTCTGTCGGTTTGCATTGTATGTGGACAAGAATGGTGACCGCATTGAGCATGGACGTGGCACGGCTTGCTCGGCAGTGGAAACAAAGGTAAAATGCAAGATCATATTTAATTTGCCGAGCCAAGCTGCGGTGTAGAAAAGTGCGATTTGTTCGCCACTAGCTACTTCGTCAAGGCAAATGTCTGGATGATATCTAGGCAGTGGAGCTTTCTCAGCACAGTGGTGACCCTGAGTGCTGCTCTGGCGTCAGTGCCTGCATGCTTATGGGTAAAGCCAAGCTGCAAATAATAGCCATAAAAAATAGCCAACGAGTGTAGCGACAAGGTCGGTGTACCTAATAAACTGTCAACTGAATGCTTATCTTTTTTTTTTTTCTTTTGTAAGGTACGACTTCCTTAAGCCTGTCCTTTTTTTCCCCCCTTCATCACTTCCTTTCATTAATCTTTCGATCTACTTCCTTGACTGTTGCCACAAAACAGATGGGGATATGTTTTGTGCTGATTATTCCCAACGCCACACGCATATCAATCAGATGTTGATTCCAGAAATTTCGCCTTATTATCCAGAACCCAATAGCTTTGCCCTTTTCACAAAGCAGAATTCGGGAGGAATTTCCCAATGCAATCGAAGCACATTCCCTTGCAGTCTTTTTTTTTTGTTGTTGTTGCTTTTGGACAATGCACTTCATCCCGCTGCCTTTATCATTTATTCTTGTGAAGATATTTGTGAAGAAATGTGCATGGTTTCCTCTTCACATGCAAACACACACTGCACTGTACAGATGGGTCCGGAAGTACAAGCGCAGTACTAAGAGCTGTTTACATTTGAGCGTATTTGTCTTCATTAATATAATTGTGCACTATGCACTGTGTAATATGTACATGAAGACCGTTTGCTTGTGTTCTGAGTGGAAAAAGTGACCAGCTCTTCCACACTTGAGCTTCTCCGAGGTTCTAGCACATCATTATTAATAATTCTCACTGGGTTCCTCAGCGTGAACTCCTAGTGGGTCGTCTGGGGAGGCTGAAGTGTCCAGATCAGCTGTAATGCACTGAGCACATTTGTCTGCAACATACGATGCAGATAATTCATGACTGACAAAACACAAACTAACATTCTCCAGCAAAAAAAAAAAAAAAAATCTCCTGTCGTTGATGAAATTTGTAATTTTATTATTTTATAATTTTTTTTTATATTAATTGATTACTTCATCAATCTGTTGTTTGCCAGTAGGCTTGATTTGATTGGCTGCAGTCAACTAATAAAAAAAAAAAAAAAATAATAATAATAATAATAATAATAATAATAATAATTATTATTATTATTATTATTATTAATTTAATTTTTTTTTTTTATTATTATTATTATTATTATTATGAAACAAATATGTTTTCAAAAACTTTTTTTTTTTTTTTGGCACAAACTGTGTGCCGGTTCTGGTGGTGATAATAATAACTATGCTAAAATCTCAGATGTTTTTTCCCGACGAATGACTCAGGGGTTTTAACCTTTGACCTGTTCCAGTGTTAAATCATACATTCTTAAATTATGTATGGAAGTGTCATATTCGTTAGTGTTTGGTAAACAGCTCTTGGTCGTGCGCTCGGACTGTACCTGCCCTCTCGTGCTGCTTTCTGGTGGTGCATAGCTTTGTGCGATTGCAAGATCTCCATGAATACTGGGTTGTTGTTGTTTGTTTTGTTTTTTTGTGTGTGTGCATGTTACCTATTTCTAGTTCCTCATTTGCTGTTTAACCCCCACCCCACCCCCTCAGTCACACAGTTTTCCATGCCACGAGTCACTTCCTTTCGTTCTTCAGTTGCTTTTTCTTTCGTTCTCTGGTGCAAATGTTATTAAACCCCTCATAACTTCCTGTGGCACAAAACTGATTGAGGATGACTGGTTCTTTCCTGGCTGCTCCGATCCAGCACTGGCCAATCGGCAGCGGGAGTTGGAGGAGGAGTTGGCTCAGGCTCGAGGGCTCCGTCCACACAAGGGCAAGAAGACGGGAAACTCCGGCCCCCGCAACCTGCAGGTACGACAGCTGAGAAGCAAACGCAGCTGGAGGCAACTTCTGATAAGAACATTGGTGCCTATGTGTCAGCAGCTGTTTATTCATTGCACTTAATAAATAGAAAAAAAAGTTGGAAAATATGAAATACATTTTTCTTTTTTTCCACACCAATAAACCCGAGGTGCCATTTAATTATCACCTGGTGTTATGCTCTTCATTTACTGATAGCCTATTACTAATTATATGATATGTTGGGCTTATATACGTTTTATTTCTGAATTATTTATAGGCATATTATTAGCAGGACGATCCATGTGTTATGGTTGAGAGTGAACAGTTTATGTTACTAATAAAATATCATTTTATTAAAATTAAAAGTGAACATTCCTCTGGATAAACAGTCGGGTCTCTTTCGCTGCGTGATGGGAATGTTATTCGTTATATAAATCCATCAGTCAGCCGATTATGAAAATGTCCACGGCGTCCTTTTGTGAAGGTGAAGCAGGCATTAATAATAAATAATTATATAATTAACCTAGTAATGATGCATATTTACAGTGGGGAAAATAAATATTTGATCCTGTGCTGGAAAAAAAACACATGATCCAAATGTTATAAATCGAGTTGCATTTCAGTGAGTAAAATGCAAATTTATATTTATATAATGTTAAGTATTAATATTTATTTTCCCCACTGTCTCTGATTATCTGATAGAATTGTTTTGTCAGCCTGTTTTCTTCTAGGTGAGGAAGACGATTTAGTTAGTTATTACTCATAAATAAATAGAATTATTTATTCGTATTATGTGCGTATGTTTGTGAGGGTACTTGGTTGTTTATTTGTATATTTAGAAAATGAATGAATCATGAATATTTTAATATTTATACACAGATGTAGTAATAAATTGGTGGTAAGCTTGGTTATGTTCAATTACGGCACGCTTTTAAACAGTGATTGACCCGTTGCTGTTTCAGGAGGACTTTGAGTTCGACAGCAGATCACCTTTCCCCGATTCCCACAATCCCTCTGGCAGTGTCGCTGCGATGGAAGGGGAGAACATGGGAGGTTGGTGGCCCGAATTCACTGCCTCAAACACAGGTGTGAAGCACACTAGACGGTTCAGCCTGGCATGCGCACTCCTCATAGTTTAACATCCTCAGATACTGTATTAGGGTAAGACTCTATACAAGTGCGCATGTTCATAAAGCATTATAACTGCTTATCTTTTTGGTTATATTTTAGCGCCAGAATTGAAAATCAGGTGCTGACCTTTTTATCTCTATGCCGTTTAAACCCTAGAAAGGTGATGAAGTGGTGCTTTGTTTGTTAAAAATAAATATAGAATCAGGAACTCGTTATTTATCTGAGAGGTGTAATAGGCACGCACCATATCTGCCGCCGGATTATTTCTGTTTATCCTTTGTATTATGTTTAACTTTTCTTATTGGTCAGCATTTAGCTATGAATGAACCTCATCTTGCAGAATTGTTTATATCTCACTGCGTCATGGATATAAATATATATTTTTTAAAAAAGTATACGAGTTTAGCAGAGAGGGAGTTGAGTAACGTGTCGAAATTTCTCACTTTTATGCTGACAGTGTGCTGTGTTGTCACTGTGTGGGATATAAGCCAGTGGATGTTAACCACGAGAGCAAATTAGTGCGAGTTTACAGTGAAAGAATTTTCACACACTTGGTATTTAACTCCTATCTGGTGAACAGACTTTGCGTCTTGGAAATATTCTTGGAAATATTTCTTCTATACAAGACTTACTCTTCTGTATGAAGTAGAATTTTCTCGATGCACCGCCGTGAGATGTTGCCAAAGCAGCATTAGTATAGTATTAGATATAGTAATATCTCTGAAGTTTTAAATGATTTTGTTTTTAAATATTGAAGCATTATTAGAGATAAGCACATTTCGAAGCAAATTATAAGCACAGTTATTATTATGAACATGTGTCTTATATGATGTCTTACTCTCACTTTTTTTTTGCACCCCCCCCCCCCCCCCTCATTTGGCAGTGTATTCCTCACACCTCATTTGATATTATTCAAATGCATATCTGTATATTTTTCTCTTTTTCTAACCCATCAATCAAACCAGTGTGATCTCTTTTGGTTGACACATTTTTGTAGTTTTGCTTTATTTTTGTAGATTGTTGGGAGCATGTGCGTGCTGGATGAACTGCCTAGTCTCGGTTCTGTAGGCTGTAGTCCATGTTGAATGCCCTTAACAGATTAAAAAAAAAAGCACATTATTACAACCACACATAACGGAGGTAGACACCATTCACAAATGAAAAGTTGGTAAACACAACTGTGGTAAAAGGAATGTGCTGAAAGTTCATGCGTTTTCCATGTAGCGTAAACGTATTCAAATGCTGTGAATATAGTCATGGCATAATTAAGAGATACTTAAGTGTTCCTGAGTGGCGCAACAGAAAAAACGTTCGCCGTATCGTTCGGAGACGCGATTTCCAATCCCGAAGAAGTCCAGGAGAGCAAAATTGGCCATGCTCTCTGGGTGAGAGGGAATGGTGTACTCCCTGTCCACTATCAATCACAGTCTGTGAGCTCATGCATGCGGAAGGGAGCGAATCGCGCTTTCCTCCGAGTGTGTTACGCCTCCCTGTGATGCAGCATGAGCAGCAGTTCGAAAGGATGCGGTCGGCTAGCTTCATGTGTCTCGGAGGAAGCACGTGATAGCCTTCACCCTCTCGACAAAATGACAAACAAATTACGAAATGTGAGGTACATGTGGACAATCACCAGCTATTGACTTCACGTTACTAACTGTGGCCACGAGACCAACATTAACTTTATTAGAAAGAAGTATTGGGGACTTTACACGTTTAACGATGAGATTTGATAAACCCTAATATGTGTCCTCAAGAGGTATGTACACTGTGGAGAACTGTTTGTATTATTATGGTAAATAAATATGGTGGCTGTACTGCCCACCTCTAAAAGGTGTATAGAGGGGTTTCCTGTGTTCTTAGAAGTTTTAGTTACATTGTGAGGATATCTAAACTCTGAAACTTTGATATGCACTAGTTATGGATACCTGACCATCACACCAATATGTTGGCCTTCCCTAAGTTGCCACAAAGTTGGAAGCACACTGGAAAGTACGCTGTAGCATTACAGATTCCCCAGACATTATTTAAAAATCTAGTGGAAAGCCTTCCTGGATGAGTGGAGCTTATTATAACAGCAGAGGGGGGCTACATCTGGAATGAGATGTTCAAAACACACATATGGATGTGATGGTCAAGTGTCCACAAACTTTTGGCCATAGAGTGTACTTTTGTTTTTTGGCTTCCCCTTATGCATGTTTTTAAAGTTTCTCTCCATAAGTAGCATTTTTTTTGTATTTCCCCACTTATTAATGTTTAACCCAATCTATATCTGATCTTTTAGAGGGTCTGAGGTCAGTTGTGGAAGAATTGGAGCTTGAAAGAAATCAACTGCAGGAGCAGATCCTTGGACTGGAGGAGCGGTGTCAGGATTTGGAAGATCGGCTGCAGTTACAGGCTCGCATTGAGTCCCTACAGGTACACCACATTTAATATACTGTCATATAATGTTCATACATGCGTATATACAATGTCATATAATGTTCATACATGACCTAATTTAAAAAAGTCGACTCTTTAACTAAGGATTTCACAAGGGCTGTTGACAAATCAGTCATAGCAGAAGACCAGACGTTGGAGAATATTGTACACTAGCCGTATATTTATTGATTGATTTACTGACTGTAATAAGTGAAATATGAGTGAATATGTAAAGAGGATTCTGACATGGAGTGTGTAGCACTTTGAATGTGATACGCGACATTGGCTTTTTATCACGAGGACAAACATGCTAGATCAGGAGTCACCAGTGGTGTATTATGGACTTCTTATGATGGCTGGTTTACTAAAAATCATGGCCAGTCAGCTTTCAGCAGGCAGTTGACACGCTTAGCATTGAGCTACCATCATGAACCGGTATGTTTATCTAGGGCCCATTTAGTGTTCTGTGTAGTTTGGTAAGAACTGGACACCGGAGGCTGTATTTGCGATAATCTGTTGAATAATGATTATTAAATGTTCCAGTTACAACGAGTAATGCAAATTAAAATTAGATCATTACCAAAGAAACTCGATTCGAATGGTTTATTTCTCTATCTCTTTATAAACAGGACTGAAGTAGTAGCCTACATGTTTCCTTCCCATTAAAAGCAAAGGAAATTAAACTATTGATCTAGTAGCTCATATAATTTACTGCTTTTACTGAATTTTACAAGCTACTTCCTTTATGTAGGAATAACATCAACTGCTATAATCAGTGTTACTTACCAAGCACATCACTGCTTTGAAACACAGCTTCACTTTACATAGGCTGCATTCTGCTTGCTTGCTTTAGTTAGTTAGTTAGTTATTCAGTTAGTTATTCAGTTAGTTAGTTAGTTAGTTAGTTAGTTAGTGTACAGGGTGCCACAGAAGTCTCCATACACAGGGGACTGTGTCCACCAGCACCATGTCGGTTGTGTCTTCGTCAGTGGATGTTCATCAACGTCCACTTCTCGGTTGGTCCTCGACACTTCCAGTCTTTGTGAATTTGTTCATAAGTTTGGCAGCAGTGTCTGTGTGTGTGTGTGTGTGTGTGTGTGTGTGTGTGTGTGTGTGTGTGAAGTCCATCGCGACCTTGCGACAGCTTACCGATCCAGCCGTGAGAACGATCTCCATACGTTCTTCTTTTTTTTTGTCAAAGGCGTTCTTAAAGGCTATCTGAAAAAAACAAATAATAATAATATGAACTAAGTGTGAAAAATTTAGGAAGACATCTAGCTGAAAAAAAAGGTGTGAGTCTTCCCCCATGTATGGAGACTTTTGGGACACTCTGTAGAATACTTTCCCAGTTTGAACATTTCAGATCTTGCCATTGCGCTCTCTCTGCCATTATTCAAAGTTCAGTGTGTGATGTGCTATTTACACACGGCGCAGAAATGCCTAGTGAGACTTTATTTTATATTTGCGATAGTCGGATTGAATGAAACAGTGCTGCTCACAGAGCAATATGATCGAAAGGAAAAAAAAACCTTGCAGATGCACTCAGGAGGATCCGCCAGCAACCTGTTATTAAATTCCAGATTTAAATTTCATTATTTAATGGCTATTCTTTATCAATCCTTTATCCTTTTGGCAGTAATACACTGTATATACTGTAATACACCATAAGAAACTCCAGGTGTTCAAAAACACTTGACTGGCAGTGTGTGTATATATTTGCAGTTGTGTTCTTTTCTTATTTTTATTTTTTTTAATGATACCTCTTGTCCATTTTTTCTCCATATTTGGACATCCAGTAATTTGCATGTGTTCTTCCCAAGAACTTTGTAATGCATCCTTCTAACACAGGTGACCTTCGATGTAGATGAAGGAGGTTGGCCGTTTTGGGTTTCTCAGGTGTGTGTGTTTTCGTTGTGTGAGAAGGTGTGTATATATGAGAGCAGGTGTTGTGTGTATTACACATGGTGTCATTTTAATCCTGTGGCTTGGTTGGGTTTGTTGTACTCACTGCTCTCCTGTTTGTGTTTGGGCTCTGGTGCTTTTGAAACTAACTTCCAGCTGAAGAGGCTTTCTGCCGTGACCCTCAGTATTTTACCCTCTGCCTTTCAGAACGAATCCGAGAAACTGCAAGCTCAGCTCAGCAGCCTGCGCAGTCAGCAAGCCAGAGATGCTGAAAAGCATCAGCTCCTTGTCACAAGTTTGAACGAACAACTCAAAGGGTAATTTTTTAAAAAAATTATTTGTTTCCTTAAATCAATAATGCTAACGATATTTCTGAAAAATCCTACTGACATAATTTCTCTCTACCTCACATATATTTGACCAGCTTTTTTTTTTTTTTTTGCATTGGAGCTACAATTTGCTAACAAGTAAGGAAAGCCTGTAGCATTTAGCATCATGTATACTGCTTGTCTAAGCCATCACACACTCGTGAGTCCACATCAGATTCAGGCTGGTGGTAAAGGCAGAAAATAACGTAGTCCTTTTTTAAAAAAAAAAAAAATTGTATCTATATTTTTGATGCAGTTTATTCAGCTATTTAATGTACAGATTATAATGCTGAGCCCAATGGTTTTCTATAAGGTAAGTGTGATGATTGAGGCATGCAGTTTGCACAGTGTTTAGCTGAAACCTGGAGGTGCGCATCAGGACTAGGGTCCTGCGCATCCCCGACGATAAATGCGCGGCAGCAGGCGGTTTATACTCTCATCAGCGTCAGAGCGGCCGGTCAGATTTCAAGCTCACAGGCCACGCTGTAACGTAGGCATACTGGATGCAGTGTGTTTGATGCATACGGTCTATATTTTACTACTCGTTCATTTCTGCCGTAGCTTGGTAGGTTTAAATGATGTATTTCATTATATTTTGGGAAATAGAACCAGCTAAGTTTGTTAGAAATTATCGTCTGAGGGTGTAAGCAGGTTTGTAGGTGGGGGAGTGAATGACCAGCGCTCTCTTCCACCCTCAATACTACGACTGAGGTGAGACCCTTGAGCAAGGCACCGATCCCCCAACTGCTCCCCGGGCGCCGCAGCTAAAATGGCTGCCCACTGCTCCGGGTGTGTGTGTGTGTGTGTGTGTGTGTGTGTGTGTGTTCACTACTGTGTGTGTGCACTTGGATGGGTTAAAGGCAGAGCACAAATTCCGAGTAATGGGTCACCACACTTGGCTACACTTCACTTCACTTCAGAAGTGATTGAGGAAGCAGGCGGGATTGATCAAACTGTCTGCGGGAGTGTCCAAGTCTCACACACACCTCTACTGGAAGCTTTCCTTACTCGTTTGGCTGGAAATAGGCTTGGGACAATTGCCAATATTACCAGGAATCTCCGATAGAGTCCAACTATACCGAGTCAGGCCATCAAGTTGGACAGTTTAAATGTCTTTCGCAAAATGTGGTGCCTGCAGCTTTAAGATAGACAAAAATAAACTGTTATAATCTTAGTGTTATAACGAGTGTTTCCTTTTAGCGCATTTTGCATCCTGTACGAACCTTATAGCCAGACGTCAGAGCAGAGCAACAAAGCATCTTTCTCGGATATATCTTATCTTAGCAAACTAATAAAGCCGGAAATGTTTTTGTTTACAAAACACAAACAGGGGTTAAATTAAGACAGTGAAACGACGTGTTGTTTATCATGGCTACTTCTGATAAAGTTCAACAGGATACTTCAGTACGTATCTCCACTGCTGTTCACCACAGAGCATATGCATTTGCATTGTTTATATCATTTTATTTCAATTTTATTATTTGCTTAGATACAGGTGATCACTCGTTATATTTATTCACAGTCCTGACTTCGGTTTTATAAGCATTCCTGACCTTGTTAATGGGTTATTTAAAAAAAAATTTTTTTTAAATAAATAAATAAAAAAATGCTATTTCTGGTGAATAACCAGTATTCCAGATTTTTATTTATATTTTTTATTTTTTTTTATTTATATTTTTTTATGACTATAATGACGTAAAGTGTACATGACGTATGTTAAATATATCTGGCCACGCCCCCTTCTTTCCTCTTCCCAGAGCCACAGGCAATACTGTCATATATCAGCGATAGTTAGAGGGCACAATAGGACGATTGCATATTACGTACAATCACACAAACCTAGTTGGGACCCACTGCATCTTATAATACCGGCGATAAATCCAAATATTGCTAGAAAAATTTTTTTATTGCAATCCACTATTAATGAATTCAATCTGCAAATCAGGCTAAGCAGCACACAGGAGTGTCTTGAATCATCTCTGATGGAGAAAGAGCACACACTCGCCCAAACATCGGAAAAACTAGAGCTTATCGACAGTCTGAGAGATGCACTGAAGCAGAAGGAGGAGCAGCACAAAGACGTTGCTGATAAGCTCCTACAGACCGAAAACAATGTGAGTAACGCCGCACTTTTCTAAGCTTTACACTGTAAACGTAAACCTTGATGAGTTATGTTGGTTTTCTTTATCCAGCTGACGGAAGTGGCCAAGAAGTGCAGTACGTTTGAGAAGCAGTGCACAGAAATGAAAGCAACAGTTGCCGACCTCATGCAGAAGCTTAATGTGCTGAAGGAGAAGGTGCGTGAATTTTATCAGTCTGTTATGCAGACTGAATACGTCTTCATCTTAAACTAGAGCTGCTGTTCGTAGTAGATCAGTGTAGGTAGGCACAGTACTATGGAGAACTGGAAATGACATAAAAAGAATATATATTTTTTTTATTTTTGTATGAGCACTGTGCTAAATCAAGGTCACAAAATAGGTGGATGATTTGAGATTTTTACACTTTGCACACATCAGGAGATCAGCTGTTTCATACGCAGACCAACGTATCTGGCTCCAACAACCATGCTACACGTCACTGAGATCACGTTTTTCCCCATTCTGTTGTTTGATCACACATAAAGCTCTTGACCTGCATGATTTTACGGATTGCGCTGGTGCCACATGGTTGGCCGATTGGATTAGTTGCATGCATGAGGAAATGTACAGGTGGCTAGTGTGTGTGTATATAAAGATGTAAAAGTGTGCATTTGTTTTTTTGCTGCTGTTTTTGTTGGTGTGAAACGTTCAGCTTGGGAATCAGTGAACTACAGCAAGATGGTATGCAAACTGTGATGTTAGTGGCAGGACAAACATGGAAGATTAAAATGTTACTGTGATGTACAGAGTTGTAGTTCAGAAAATACAGGGTATGAATCAACACCTTATGACTTTTTTTTTTTTTTAATTATGACTTTTCAGACGCAGAGACAAGAAGCTACGATTGAATCGCTGCAGAGTGACTTGGATCAAACCAATGACGAGCTGGACAAGCTAAACACCACACATTTGGAAGAAAGAGCACAGCTTATTCACGATCTCCAGAGCTGCGAACGAGAAATTGACAGCCTCAAAGACGTTATTGCAGACAAGGACAAGGAAATTTCCGCTCTCTCGGGCAATATGGCGGAATATGCAGAGCAGATTCAAGAGCTTAAACAGGAGATAAGGCATAAAGAGGAGGATTTAGTTCGTATTGAAAGTGCTCTGGTTAAAGCAGAAAAGGAAGCTCAAATCATTAGAGAATCACAGTCTTCTGACCAGCATTCCCTTAATATGAAAATAGCTGAGCTGATGGAACAACTCAGGGTCACAGAGAGTGATCTAAATGAGGCCCGAAAAGAGAAAGAGTCGAAGTTAAATGAAATTAAGGAACTGCTTAGTCAACTGGATGAGGACAAGCTGACGATACAAGATCTCAACTTGGAAATTCAGAAGCTGAATACAAGTCGGCGCGCTCACCTTACCGAATGCGAAACTCAAATTTCATCGCTGAAGGAACAAATGCTCGCTGCTACTCAAAAACTTCAAGACTCAGAGGACCTTCTTGCACAGTTAAGAGAGGAGACAAGAAATTCGAACGAGAGGCTTAAAGAGCAGATCCTCGACCAGGAACAGACTTACGAGAAGGAGATGAAGACTCTGAAGGAAGAACGTAACAAGCTGCTGGCAGAGGTTACAAAATATAATAACGAACTTCAGTCTCTATCCAGTCAGCTTCAAGTGCAGGTCGAGTGCCAAGAACAGGTTAAGCTAGGGGTTGAAGAGAAACTGGAGACTATAAAATCGCTGGAGGAAAAGCTTAGGAATGTACAGGAAGAGGCAGAAAAAGAAAAGAAGCTACTCCAAAAAGAGTTGGCGGGCAAAACGAAGTCCGTTTCAAAGCTGGAAGTAAAATTGAAATCACTTAAGGGTGAAAATCTAGGTCTTCAAAAATCTCTCGAGGAGAATTCACAGACCCAAAAACTGCTTTTGCAGGAATCCCAGGAAAAAATGGATGTCGTGCAAAACCAGAATGTCAGTTTGCAGTCCCAAGTGGAGGACCTCACCAAAGAGAATCACATTCTTAAGCAGGAAGTTGAGAACAAGGTTCAGTCACTGCAGCAAGTTTCAGAGGAGAAAGACATGCTGCTGAGGAAAACAGCAGAGCATGAATCGCAGCATGTGGAAACTAGAAAAATGGTAGAAGACCTGATTAAAGATAAGGAAAAGCTCAATGATAGAGCCACAGAGCTTGAGCAAAACAAGCAGTCTCTTTCTGAACATCTGTTGGAGAAGACGAGTGAGTGTAGTCAGCTTAAAGGGTCATTGGAGGACAGTAAAGAGCAGGTTGGTCATTTACAAAGCCAGATTGCGGCCTTGAACACTCAAGTTAATCAATTAAACTGTAAAATATCAGAAAATGAGAGAGCTCTGGGTGAGAAAGGTGCACAAATAGACGCTCAGCAGAGTCAAATTATGCAGCTTCAAAAGACTTTGAATTCAGGACAATTGGAGAAGGATAACCTTTTACAGCAACAAGCTTCTCAGTTCACTTCTTTAGAGAGCGAACTTGTACAACAAAGGGATCTTTTTTCGAAGCTTCGTGTTGAGTGTGATTCCCTCAGAGAAGAATGTACACAACTCAGGCAAAACCTTCAGGAGCAAAACAAAGCCCTCAGTGATAAGACTCATGAGTGTCAAACCCATATAAATGAACTGGACAAGAGGAACTCATCTCTTGCTTCCCTTAGCAGTCAGTTAGGGACCATGAATGACGTTAATGTCAAGCTTGAGGCTGAAAATGGCCTCATGAAAAAGTCCCTAGAAGAGTTGCTTGCCAATAACAAGAACCTAACTGAAGAAATGACTCTCAGGCAGGCTAATATCATTGAGCTTCATAACAACATTCAGACACTGAGCACGCAAAACCTACAAATACGAGCTTTATATGAGAATAAAGAGAAGGAGCTAGCTGAGCTAAGTCACATTGTGTCTGAAATGGATAAAAAGATAGCAGTGACACTGGAAGAGAAGGGAAACCTTGCTTCTCAAATCTCCATCCTTACTGAGCAAAATAGTAACATTCAAAAAGAGCTGGAGGAGTTAGCAAAGGAAAGAAGCTTGTTGAATGACAAAATATCTGGGTTTGAGATGCAGCATGCAGAAAACCGTAAAATTATAGAGGGTTTGCTTAAAGACAAAGAAGAGCTTAGCAAAACAGTCGAGCAAAACCAGGAAACCGTACTTGAAAAGACCACTGAATGTGAATCTCTCTCAAGACAGCTGACGGAGAGCAAAGAGTCCATAAACCGCTTGAATGAACAGGTGAAGATGTCAAATTCTCAATTTAACAGCAGTTTTGCTGAAAAAGACCAGGTCATTTCAGATCTACGCAAACAGCTTGAGAGTTATCAGGACCAGCTTGCTCAGCTGCAAGAAACGGTCTCATTACTTCAGGAACAGGGTAGTGCTCTTAAGTCAGGACTTATGGAGAAAGATGCTGTTTTACAACAGCAGTCTAAGGAGTGTTCTTCCTTACAGGGTGAACTTAATCATCAGAGAGAGCTTTACACAAACCTCCAAACTGAGAACGAGAAGCTTAAAGAGGAATGTTCACAGTTGGTCCAGGAGTTGAAAGCGAAAGAAGGTGAATGTTGTAATCACATTGACGAGCTGAACAAGAGAAACGCGTCACTCGTTTCACTTAATACTCAGTTGGCAACCATGAATGAAAATGTTGCGAAGCTCCACTCGGATAACGAGCATCTTAAAAGTTCTTTGGAGAGTCATTTGGCAGAAAGTGCAACACTGAAAGAGGAACTGATCCAGAAACAAGTCGAGCTGGCGAATCTTCAAAATAACATTCAGGCACTAAATGAGGCAAATAGTACAATGAAAGCAGAACTCCAAAAATCAGTGGGAGAGACTTCCAAAAGGCAAGAAGAAATCGGTGCCCTTCAGAGTCAGTTGTCCAACAGGGATGCCGATTTAACATGTTTGGCGCAACAGCTAGCAACCGAGCGTTCCAAAGTCGAAAGCTTGCATCTGGAATTGCAGCAAAAAGACGAGTCGTTTAGGCAACAGGAGACGTTCTTGAGTCAATTACAGGTCAGATTTGAATCAGGTGAAGATCAGATCAGCCAGAAAATGGAAGCCATTGCTGAGCTACAGAGGAATGCTCAGAACTTACAAAGATCATTGCAAGAGAAAGATGTCTTACTGCTCAAGAAAGATCAAGAGATTGCTCAGTTGGGTGAAAAGATAACAGCAGAATTAGAGGTGTCTAAAGTACGAATGAAATCTGACATGGATGTCATCTCTAAATTACAAGGAGACTTGCAGATATTGCTTGAAAAAAATGACAGCCTCACTGCTGCTGTAGCTGAAAAGGATGCTCTATTGAAGAATGAAGTAGAGAAGCAGCTGAGCATGAAGGCCAGTGCTGCCAAGCTTGAAGACACAATTTCCCAACTGACTTGTGAAGGACAGGGCTTATCCTCAGAGACAGCACAACTCAGGGCCATACTAGCTGAGAAAGATCAGGTCCTTCTTGACACTACATCTAAACACTCTGCAGAGGTCAGCAGCCTGAATGAAACCCTGAAAGTCAAAGATTTAGAAAATGACAATTTGAGACAAGAGTTGACCGAACTCAAAGAATCAGTTTCAGTATTGAACAGCAATCTTGGTGAACAGTATGCAGAGGTAACAAGACTAAAAGCAGCCCTTGAAGAAAGTGGTTGCACTGTGGTGGACCAAACTAAAGCTCTTCAAGATCTTCAGAGGAAGGCTGATGAGGCTGCCTTGTTCAAGAGTCAGTTTATGGAAAGTACAGAACTAGTGTCTGATCTGCAGAGTCAAATTCAGGCACTCAAGGAAGAGTCTGTGAGGCTTTCCATAGCAAACGAAGAGAAGCAAAGTGCCTTAACAAATCTTCAGGATAAATTTGCTTTTCAAGTGGAAGAACTTCATGAAGCAAACAATCTGCTGTCCCAAAAGAATGAAGAATTGTTGAACCTCAACCAGATGATCGGTGAGCGAGATGGACAAATTCATGCCCTTAAACAGGAGTTGTCACCATTGCAGGATGAGATCCAGCAATTGCGATCGTTTAGTGCTGAAGTTTCAAAGCAAAAGGATGATGCATTGGTTGCCCAGCAAATGAATACCAACTCCCTGACTGTAGAAATCGAGAGATTAAAGGAACAGCACCTTCAAGTTGCAGCCCAGGTTAATTCCCTGACTGAGAACCTTGAGCAAAGGGAATTGGCTCTGCATGCTATTAATAGTCAATACACTTCTCAGGTAAAATATACAGAGCATGCCATTTCAGAGATGCAAAAAATGAATGAGTTGTGCAAGAAGCTAGAAGAGGAAAACAGTTTGACCAAGCAGGAGCTAGATCGAGTCAACAATGAAATGACACAAAAGGAAGAGGAGGTCCATAAATTAGTTCTGGAAAAAGAGGAGTTCAGTAGGAAATACAGTTATGAGATTCAGAGGACACGAGAACAGCTGCAGCTCCAAAGTCAGCATCAACATGGTAGCATGGAGAAAATGAAGACAGAGACGGAGCAACTCCAGGTCCAGGTTAGTGCCAAAGATGATATTATCACCGGATTGAAATCAGAAGTTCAGAGAGTTGAACAAACTCTTCAGGAGTCTGAAAAAGAGTGGCTATCAGTTCTTGATAGGGAAGCACAGGCTAAGAACGTCCTTGCTGAGCAGCTCCAAGAAATCAAGCATGAATTAATGTCTAAAGACAGTAAAGTGCATGCTCTGAAACAGGACCTAGATCGTTTAAACGAAAAGTTAGCCGAAGCCACACTGGCTATTGAACAAGGCTCAGAGAGACTTAAGGAGAAAGAATTGGACGCTTTAATGAGTAGAAGCAAATTAGAGGAGATTGTATCCACCGTTCAATCAAAGGATAGGGAGAATGTTGAATTAAGACAGGCCTTACAGGATAAGCAATTAGAGCTCAAGAAATTGGAAGAAAGTCAAGAGTATGCTCAGAAAGAGGTATCTCGTTTAATACAGTCCATGTCAGATAAAGAAGTGGCTTTCGAAAAAGAAAGGGTTTCCTTGCAATCGACAGTTAAACAGCTGCAAGAAGACAATCAGTCTCAAGTATCTTCCTTTAAACAGGACTTAGCTAAGGTAAATAGGGAGCTAGCTCAAAGGCATGTGGAGGCCCTAGAAGACAATAAAAGTGAGAATGAAGGCAAGATTGCTTTATTGTCTGAAAGTATTAACGATCTTGAAGAAAAACTCAGGACAGAAATCCAGAAATCAGAAATGCTCAAAGAGGCTAGTTTGAAACACAGTGCACTTATCCAAAAGAAAGATGATGAAATCAGTTGTATGAGCATTCAGATCAGTCAACAAAAAGAACTACTCACTGCACTCAGCCAGCAGTTAAAAGTGAGGGATACATCAATAACACAGGTGGTTGCATCTGCTTCAAATGAAAGGATAAAACACGAGGAGCAGAAAAACAATCTGCTTTCACAACTGGAAGAGACAAAAAGACATCTGTCTGTTTGCCAGAGTCAGATGGAAAATACAGAATCAGAAAACAAGGCTTTGGTGAAAGACAGCAATGAACTTAAACTTGAAATTTCCAAAGTCTCTAAAGAAAAAGAGGCCATGAAGAAAAAGCTTCAAGCTGCACTTGTTGTAAGAAAAGAGTTGCTAAAGAAAATAGAGGAATATGAGAAACAAAATGCAGAAAGTGCAGAGAACAAAGCTTTGCAGGAGAAATTGGAAGAACTAATGATGCAAACAAACTCTCTCACAAAAGAACATGATGCAGCTGTTTCTGATCTTAGTCAGCAATTAAAGGATAAAGACAGTAAAATCAAAGAATTACTGTTGTTAATGTCAGAAAAAGAGCAGAGCATAGTGCAAATGGAAGACAGTGCTCATTGTTTACAAAGTAGATTAAAGGAACAGGAGGAGAATTTGATGTCCACACTCCGGAAACTAGAAGAACAGAGGCATTTAATTGATCAGCTTCAAATTACCAGCAATGAAAAAGATGTTGCTTTCGAGAATGAGAAGCTGAAATTGGTGGCCAAACTTGAGCAACTTGAGAAAGACATCAGCATGACCGACAAGGATGCAAGTAGTGAGACGTCGAATCATGTTGAAGAATTAGAGAGTGAGTTGACCAAGGTAAAGAAAGAGAAATCTGAGCTTCAGAAGAAAGCTCATGCTGCATTGTTGGCCCGCAAAAAATCTCAAGAAAGCCAGAAGATGTTAAGTGATGAGCTTTGTGAAATCAAGGCCAACTTCAAATCTCTTCAGGAGAAGCACAACCAGCAAACGCATGAGTTTATGGCTGTCCAATCGAGTTATGATCTCAAAGTTCAGGAGCTGGAATGTGCACTACAGAATTCAAAATGTCTACAAGACAAAATAGAGGCCTTAGAGAGAGGCATTGAAGAAAGAGAAACGGCCGCGCAGCATTTACGAGTGTCCTTTGAAACACAATCAGCACAAACATCATCACTTCTTGAAGAGCTAGAGTGTCTTAAACAAAACCTGGAAAATGTGAAATCTGAATTGGCCCATAAAGATGAATTACTAGGCAGTTTGACAGAACAGTCGAAAGAAATGGCGGAAAAAATGGTGTGTGCAAGATCTGACCTTGCTAAAGAAATCACAGAGAAGAGTGATGAAATTGCAAAGCAAAAGGCTTACATCCAAACGCTTGAACAGCAACTTAAGGACCTGCAACGAAGCATGACCAAGTTACAATCTGACCATCAAAATCAATTGGATATGCTTAATGCATCTGTTGAAGAAGCACGGTCGTCTGTACTTCATGAAGACTTAGAGTGTCTTAAACAGAAATTAGAAAAGGTAACGTACGAATTGGCCCAGAAGGATGAACTACTGGTCAAGTTGGAGGAAAAATCCAATGAAATGGTCGAGAAGTCAACGTATGAAAGATCCGAACTTGTTCAAGAGATCAGCGAGAAGAACCAAGAAATTGAGAGTCAAAAGTTACACATTCAAACAGCTGAAAGACAACTTGAGCAGCTTAAAGAAAATATGACCAAGCTGCAGTCTGAGCATCGGAATCAATCGGCATCTTTTGAAGAGCTTAAATTGAGGTTGAAGGCAGCTGATTGTGAAGAACGCAAGAAAAACGAGATGCAGAATGAAATGGAAAGACTTCGTCAAGAAAGAGATCTCGTAACGAGGGAGCTGGAGTCTGCTTTACAAATGGTCACTCAGAGATCGGAACAAATCCAAGCTTTGCAGAATGAATTAACCATAACTCGGCAGCAGGTTTCTGAAGAACATTCCCAGTGGCAAGAAGCAAAATCTGAAGTTGAGCAATTGAAACTGCAAATAGAAACTCTACAGAGAGAAAAAGACAGCTGCATCGTGGACCTTGAAAAGTCCAGAGAGGAGTTTGCACAACTTGAGTCACTGCTAAAGCAACTTGAGACACAAAACAAGGGGCTTCTCATTAAGACCGAATTAACTGACAACGCTATTGCCTCAGATGATAAGCCATCTATACAGTCTGAATGCTCGAAAGTGACCTGCGAACAGCAGTCGTCTTTTAAAGAGGGCTCTAATGATACTCTGTTAGCGTTTCAGACTCTGCTCTCAGAAAAGGAGGCACTCATATCTGCTTTAGAGCAACAACTTCAGAGAGAAATACATCTCCACGAGGTAGAAATGGAAAAAATGAGAATTGAAGTCAGTGAGCGGCAACAAAAACCAGCAGAAACTGGAGAAAATAAGTCAGTAGAACAGCTAACAAAAAAACTACATGCCGCTTTGATTTCTCGTAAGGAGCTTATGAAGGAGAACCGGGCCATCACAGAAGAAATCCAGAAACTGCAATCGAAGAATGAACATATGCAAAGTGAAATGTCATCTCTAGAAAATGTAGTTTCTGAACTCAGATGGCAGAAGAATGAACTGGAAAGTAACAGTTCCAAGCTGAGTGCTGAAAAGCAGAACCTTGCCATGGATGTGGATCGAATTCTGAGCGATAATCACAGCTTATCAGCAGCCTGTGAAAGCCTTAAACTCACAATCGAGAACATCACCCAACAGAAGCAAGCCTTCTCGTGTCAGCTAGAGTCCCTAAAAGACTCGCAGACTGAGGAGTTATCTGAATGGAAATCCAAGCATGCAGATTTGAAGCAGGAGTATGAATCTCTCCTCCAGGCTTACGAGAATGTTAGCAGTGAAATGGACAAGATGAGGCAGCTTCTTGAAGGTGCTAAGAGAGAGAGACAGGAAGCTCTTTTAAAGTCTCATAAATATGAATCTGAAAGAGACATTCTTGGAAAGCAGATTGCTGAGTTAGAGGAAGAAAATGACAAAATTAAGGAAAAAATGAGAAAGTTTGCCAAGCTGAAGCAACAGAAGATTGAGGAGCTTGAAGCGGAAAATGAAAAGATAAGAAAGGACCTGATGTCTTTTGATGACAAACAAAAATGTGCGGTTGATGAATTGACTTTAAGAAATAGTCAGTTGGAAAGTGAAATCAAGTCCCTTCAAGAATCATCAGAGGAGCTTCGAGGACAGATGTGTGAACTTCAGCAGGATAACCAGATCTTAGCAAAGGAGCTCAAAGAAACAAGCTTATCTCTTGAGAAATGGCACAAGGAGTCAAAATTGACTGAAAGCAGTCTGCAGCTCAAATTAAGTGAGGCTCTCGGTTTGAATGAAACATTTGCAGAGCAAATGGAGACTCAAAAAACAGATTTGGCAGTACATATTGAAATGGTTGCGCTACTAGAAAAGGAGAAGTCAGATCTTTCTGAGAAATTAAAACAAGCAGAGAATGAGCATGAAGGAGGAGTGAGCGAACGGGACAAAACTATAATAGATCTTCGGCAGGTGATCGAAAAAAACACACAAGAAACCATAAACCTAAGTGAAAAGGTTAAGATTTTGGAAGATGACAAATGTATGCTGCAAGAGGAACTTGAGAATGTCCAAGAGACATCTGATAAGGTGAAAAACGAAAATGAGTACTTGGAGACGGTGCTTCTAAAAAATTCTGAAAGAATAGATGAATTGACCGAGGCAATTAATGTATTGAAAACACAGAAAATGCAGCTCTCAGCTCAGCTAATGGAAGTCAAGGAGGACAAGGCAAAGGTTTGTCAAGAAAAGGAACAGTTGCACTTGAAGCTTGTGAAAGAATTTGAAGAGAAGCTCAAAGCATTGCAAAGAGGCAGCGAAGGCTCTAAAAACATGAAGCGGGAACTTCAAGAGCTACTAAAAGAGAAGCATCAAGAGATCAACCAGCTACAACAGGATTGTATTAAATATCAGGAACTGATTTTGCATCTAGAAAGATCTTTAAAACACTCTGAGACCCAGCATCAGCATGTACAGAAAGAGCTCAGAGACATGACTGAGAAGGTGACAGATTTGCAGAAGGAGAATGGGAGTCTTGAAAAAGAACTCAAAACGCACAAAAATATCCTCAACGAGACCAGAAAGGAGCTGTCCAGAGTAACTTCTGAAAAAGACGTACTTAAGCAGAAACTCGCGGAGAGGCAAGAACGGTCCGACTTTGAGTCAGCGGAAAAGGAGAAGTCCTTGGAAAAAATGGCTGAACAGCAGCAAGCCCTTTTGAAAGAACAGCGAGCTGAGCTGCAGAAACAGATCAGTGACTTGCAAGAGCAGAATAACAGGGAAGCTGAAGTTAATACATCCTTACACAAACAAGTGGAGTCCAAAGATTTGCAGATGAAAACTCTGCAGAGAGAAGCAGAGACCAATTCGGCCAAACTAGCAGCGTTAAGTGTAGATCCAAATATTAGCGATGCTGCAAAGCAATGGGACAGTGTTTTTCAGAAAGTCTTGCGTGATAAGGATAGCCAGCTTCATGAACAAAGCTTGGTTGTAACTCAACTGTCAGAGGACAATAGGGAGAAAGCTAGGGTGCTAAATGATACGCAGATTACCAACAGGAAGTTGGAGAGGACTTTGAACGAATATTCGGTTGCAGCTGCAGCACACCAGAGGCAGCTTTTTGTAATGCGTGCAAGCAATACTGAACTCAATCAAAACCTTGAAATACTTACAAAACGGTCCTCCGAACAAAGTGCCTTAATCGAGAGTTTAGTAAATGATAAAAGCACACTTGTGAAACAACTCGAAGAGCAAAAATATTCAGTTTCCCAAATGGAAACCAGTCTTGAGCACTCATCTAAAATGTTATCAGACAAAGAATCTGAGATCCTTTTAGTCCAGGGCCAGTACAGCAAGCTTCTTGTTGACTTGGAGAAACAAGAAGCCATTTCATTGCACTTGAAATCTCT
Organism: Pangasius macronema; assembly: GCA_037577455.1. Lineage (NCBI taxonomy): Eukaryota > Metazoa > Chordata > Actinopteri > Siluriformes > Pangasiidae > Pangasius > Pangasius macronema. The sequence goes on from CM074950.1 coordinate 18,374,810, forward strand.
TATTCAGAGCAAAGATTCTGAGATATCCTCTCTGTTATCCTCAAAAGATGGGCAGTTGTCAGGTTATCTGGAGCAGCTTCAGGCTAATCATCGCGCTCAGTTAGCAGGGTATGAGGACAGATTAACTGCTCTCTATACCAAGCAAGAAAGTTCTGAGAAAGAAGTGAAGGCTTTAGAAAGCAAAGTCCGAAGTCTCCAGGCCAGATTGGACAGATGTGCTCAGGAGAAGGAACAGATTGTAATAAAATTCGACACTTTAAGGAACTCAGTATTGTCTTTGCAGTCTGAGAAAGAAAGTTTGATATCAGAATTAAAGCAGGTTAAGGAGCGGGGTAAAGAAGAATCTGCTGAGAGTGTGACCAAGACCTTAAAACAAGAGATCAAAACCCTTCTTCATCAGATGGATGATCTGAATTCAGAGAATGCTATGCTCAAAGCACAGCTCATCAGATACAGAGAGGATTTAAACCAGGTGTTATCTCTTAAAGACAACCAGCTGAAGGATCTACTCAAAAAGCAGCAGGATTCAGTAAGAAACCTGGAGAACCAAAAAAGAACTGTTGAAATGCATCATCATGATGCACTCCTAGAGGTACAGAAGGAAGCAGAGGAAATCAAAGCCTTAAAAGATGAAAGAGCTAAACTACATTCTCAGGTGCAAGAACTGCAAGACAGTTTATCGGCCTTACAGAAGGAGAGACAGGAGACAAATGAGAGTAAAGTGATTGCTGATTTGCAGCAAGCCATAGCAGCGAAAGCTTCTGAATGTAATGAACTTCAGCAGAAGTTGTTCTCCCAAAAAGTGGCTGCAGATGACTTAAACAGGAGCCTAAAGGAAACGATCAAAGAGTCTGAGAGAAAATTGGTGGAAGCTGAAGAAAAGTACAACGAAGAACTAAACACTTTTGAACGTGAAGTTAATTTACTGAGAAACGAGAGAGAAACTGCAGACCAGAGAGTTGCAGATTTGGCCAGAGACATTATGCAAGCAGAGCAGGATTTGTCTGAAGCTAAAAGCCAAAACAAGAATCTGAAATCTCAGAATGAATCGCTTGGGAAAGCCATGGCAGCACTTCAAAATGATCGGGATCAGCTCATCGAAGAGTTCAAGATTTTACGCAGCAGATACGATGAAGAACTCAGGGAAGCCACAGCATCCATGAATAAATTTGAGCATCAGCTAAATGATTCCACCTCTGAGATATCAGCTCTTGCTACAGAAAAGAACGTCTTGGTCCAAAAGCTTCTCGCACTGGAAAGCAAAGATCCACACTCAAAATTATCGGCGCTGGTGAACGATCTTTCGCAAGCCGTATCCGAGAAAGAGGCCCAGCTTAAACAGGCATCGCTGGAGAAGAGCTCCTATAGCAGACAGGTTAATGCGTTTTCCAAAGCGATGGTCAGTCTGCAGTCTGACCGAGACAGACTGATGGAGGAACTCGGGAAGGCCAAGAAGGAAGTCGAACATAGACAGCATACAAGCCCTGATACACTCAAGTCTATCAAATTGGAGGATTCGAATAGCCTTAGCGTCAGTGTTGGTGCTCTTCAGACTGAGAGAGATGGCCTGGTGAGTCCTAGGCTGTGTCTCTGATCAGATTCAGTAGTATCTGTGGCATGTGGGCATTTGCTAAGGGCATGCAAGTCTGGTTGGTGTGCTTGATGTGGCTTGACTTGGATGTGCTAGAGCATGGGATTGTCTCTTTAAATTTGTTTTTTGGTTCAAAATGTCCCATTGTACATTTGAACCAAAAAGTATCTATCCCATTTCTTCCATCTCTTGTGCAAGGGCTTTTGGGGCTCTCTTTCCATCAGTATTGTTCGTTAATCATCACTGAGATTTAGTGAAGATCAATTGGGGTTTGTACACTTATGATGCTATAAAATAAAAGATGTCTTGAAGCAGTGGGACAGATCATTAAACAGATTATGACTGTTTTCAGCATTTTCAGATTTTTTTTTGGTTGTTTTCTGCTATAGGTTTTAAAGAGAATCTTTTTTTTTTTTCTTCTCCCCCCAGCTTAAGGAGGTTGGAAATTTGAGGTCTCAGAATGCCGAGCTGGTGGAATTGAAGCAGAAATATGATGACCAACAGAGGGCACTGCAACAAGCACACACTTACAAACAACAGTGTGAAAAAGACATTCTGGGATATCAGGCAGAGCTGGCAGAGCTGAGGTAATTCTAGGATAATCCAACTTTTTTTTAATTCCATCACTCTTCATTGATGATAGTATTTGGGAATCGCCTATAGATTCCAACTATCGCAATGGCTATCAAGGTAGACGATTTAAATGTTGGAAAACGTGGTGTCTGCAGTTTTAAGATCAAATGAAACAGCAAATGAAATAGCATGTTGTTTATCCGGGCTATATCACTATACAAGAATTTAATAAGTATCTCAGCTGCTGATCAGCAGAGTACATGCGTACAGAGTTTATATAATTTTAAATTTTAAATGCTAGCAGCTACAGCCGATTTGTAACCAGCTTCCTTAGCCGCTGTACATGACACGTTACTTATGCCTGACCACGCCCACTTTTACCCCCTTCAGTGTCGTTGCAGCTACAGTCGATACTATCTTCAATCAGTAGTATATTACACACAGTGTCACAAGTCGAACAATTTCCATGAGTTCCAGACGACGAGGCACTCTTTTCCTGCCGTCTAGAAGGTGCTGTGGGAAAGACTTTGTCAAGAAGTATAGCAGAAAAAGAGGTTTTAAACTGCAAAGGGAAGAGATAGGGTACTAGCGATAATTAGCGTTATGGAAGCAGCAGTGAATGATGAGATTTCATCATTGAACATTGCGGTGTATCAGACAGACAGATTTTCCAGGCCTGAGAGAGGGACTAAGATCAAAACTCTACAGTTCTGGGGACGGTAAAATATGGGAAATTAAATGAAGTGAAGTGACTTTGTGGCCAAGTATGGTGACCCATACTCGGAATTTGTGCTCTGCATTTAACCCATCCAAGTNAAGGGTCTCACCTCAGTTGTGGTATTGAGGGTGGAAGAGAGCGCTGGTCATTCACTCCCCCACCTACAATCCCTGCCGGACACAAGACTCGAACCCACGACCTTCGGGTTCACCTTCAGGTTACAAGTCCGACTCTCGGACCATTAGGCCACGACTGCCGATTCCTGCTACATTACTGTAGCTTATACAACAAAAATATTCTTCTTATTATTATTACTGTTTCAGTATTAAGTAAATGATTTTTGTATATAATAAGGATCAAATAAAGGTTAAATAAGGCAGCAGTGTTTGATTGGGGGAACTATCATATGAAGTCATAGTTATTCTTTCCTATGTTATACAACAGGACTGTTCAGGTATTTTGTTTCTGTGGCTGATGCAGCTCCTCTGGGTTAGTTCAGCAAATCTGTCAGTGCCGGTGATATGTGTCGCATGATGAATATGTCCATGCTGTCCTTTCTACATTCCTGAGTTCACTACCAAGAACTGTTTATATTTAAAGAATCGTATTGTAAAGGACAGAGCTGTCATTTAGAACAGTCCGCTACATCATTTTTTAAATTGTCTATTTTTACTTCATAATTCATTAACTCTTAACACAAAGGGTTAAATATTGTTGCATTTTAACAGTTCATACACTTCACTGTGTTATGCATTAACCTCTCTACAGTTTTTAACCAATGAGTATACAGTGATTTGGATGAACTATAGTGTAGTGTTTAAATTATGAAATACAGTCATTGGTAGATTGGACATTTTAATTAATTTAGGAGATGTTTGAGGGGCATTCAGTTAACACTTCTGTTTGCTCTTTGTTCTATACGGATGTTTTAAATGTTAGTTAAATTTTTTGTTTTAACAGCCACTGACTCAGAAAGCCCTCTGCATTCATATACTTTTGATATAGATTACAATGTATAATGTTTTGCAAATTAACATTTTTTAAACAGATTGCTACTGCCAGGTTTAGGGAGAAAATATCAGCAATAAATGTGAATTCAGTCATGTTTCACAGAAACAAATACTTCTACGTAAACACGGCAGTGATTGTCAGTTGCTGGTCAAGAATTACTGACTTTCTTTAAGATTAAACAATGCACCAAAATGAAACACTAAAACAGGAAAGATAACCATTCTTAGGCTTGTACTGTTATCGGAACTGGACTGACGTAGAGAAACAGACATTAGTGATACACACACACACACACACACACACACACACACACACACACACACACACACACACAGGAAGTCATTAGCACTATGCTTGGCATGATGTGTTGACAAAGCCAGGAAAATGTGTGTATCATTTCATGGAAAAAGGGAGTGTGTATGTGTATAGTGACATCACTGAGAGTTTTTTTTTTTCCATACCCCCAACCATGCAGGTCTGAAAAGAGCCGACTGCAGTCTGAATGTCAAGCTCTCAGGGAGACCAGCAAGGTAACACAGTTCTGTGTATAAAGTACATTGATAAATGATTAGATTATTATCAGATCAACACTAATCCATTAGCTAGGCCAACAGGCAAGTGAAAGCTCTATGTGCTTGCCGAGTTGCTTGTCTTGGTTACCCAGAAATCTCTGCCCAGGCTTAAAGTGGTAGCTGTGGCGCGCTGGTTAGCTACTTAAACGCATTCATACACAAATGAGTAAACGATTTCCACACCGGGGACGAATTGACCATAGCTAAATCGCAAAGTGTGCAAATAATTCTGAGTATTGTGCGCTATAGTCACAGCACCGAGTCTGCACCACTGTGACACGCATTTTAATCTATGAATTTAAAAAAAAAAACTAATAACCTGGACATATAATCGTCTTCTCCCAGGCACCCAGGCTACTGATTGGTCCACTCCTGTAGAGATACTGATTTATCCCATATCAGTTTATCAGTTGCATTCAGTATGACTTCTGCATGCAGTGTACAGTGTGTGTGAAAATGCGGAGTTTGTAGCTACTCAGTTGGCAACTTGGTGAAAGCATACAGTTGAGTCCATAATTATTGGCACCTTTCATGAACATATAGTAAATGTCATGTGCGCCGAGTGACATTTTGAGCTTAAACATATGGGGACACTGTATAGTTTCGTTTCAAGCATAAGTCTAAACAAACATAAAGGGTTTTTGTTTCGGGGAAAAAAAAAACAATCCTTTCAAAATTAGCAGCATCCCTACGTTCAATATTTTATGAAGACTCCACTGTAGAGGATAACCGCACTGATGTGCTTCCTGTGAAGTTTGGAGAAACTAGTACATGTTACATAAATATTACATTTTAAATATTACATTCCGAGAGATTTGCACAAATTCACAGCAGGAGACCAGAAGCATCTTTATAGGTGAGGGAATAAAAGTCTCCATTTTATTTCACATTCAGAAATCATTTGAATTCTTTCACTATTAAAACACAGGCTGTTGGTAGAGCAGTTTACACCATGGGATCATGGGACGAGAGGTTATGTGTATGCAGGTTATACTGATAGTACACTGTGTGTGTGTAGGTGTCAGTTTCAGGTAAAGGCACATCTTCCGAGCAGGTTGTGCAGCTGCAGACCCATCTGCAGCGCTGCCTGGTGGAGATTCAGCAGAGAGATATTGGCTTCCAGCAGCTCAACGTTAAGGTGTGTACTCAAACCAGCACACAGAGCTCTTCCTATCTGCAAAAACATCATTCTGGCTGTTGATTATATATGTTGCTATATTCGGTAGGCTTTCTCTGCTCGCAGTTTTAAAACCCATTTAATCCATACAGTTAATCTTGCTTGTTTTTTGGGGTTTTATTCCATTTTTTAATTACGCTTCCTGTTTTGTCTTTTTTGTTTTTTGGAAACACTGCTGTGTTGCAGTTGCAGCAGGCTGTAGAGGAGAAAGCTGCTGTTTCTGCTCAGTTGAGAGCCGTATCTCAGACTCTGAGAGAAACCCAGCTTAGCCTGAGTGAGCTGCAGAACCGCTATTACTGGATAGCAAATCAACAACAAATCCAGCACTCACCTGCTCAGGTATAAAGTATTTCTTTTATCCTTACACGAACAGTTTTAAACCTTCTTGTTCTGTTCACTAAGCAGTGTTTTCACTTTGCCACAGGCTTAATGTGAGGCTTCCGTTGCTACAGTTGGCCTGTTTGTCCAGATTTGGAGAGAATACAGTTGTTCAGTGAACAGTTAATATTAGGCAGCTAGTTTGTTTTGTCTAGGGTTTGCGGAGGGTTTGGCTTGGGCGAGGTTTAGCTTTGGGCTAATGATGAGCAACTCCATCCCAATCCCAACCAGACCCCAATCCCAACTCGAAGGACAAATTTACGGCGCTCACTGTAAATGTAGTCGTGATAAGACCAGAGAGACTCATGTTAATAATGCTGATAATGAACGTGATCTCTAGAGACTGCACTTTTTCTATTCCGATACTGATACAGATACTGAAACCTTGAGTATCAGCTGATACCCATCCGATATCGTTTTTAAACCTACCAAGCTTTAAAATAGTTTTGTTTCCAATCGCTTAGATTTGAATGTAGTAATGTATAAATATAATAAAATTAAACTTCTCAAAAGAAAAAGCAGTCAAGTTTCTTTATATGTAAACATTTTCAGTCCGGGAAACAAATTTCTTTCCCAAATCCAGTTCCCATTTTGTCTATTTATTACAGGATCTTATATCCAATATGATTTCTACCAAAATCCGATCCATCTTGTTGGTTTAGAGATAGGCAGGATGTTTGCACTTTAAAGCCTGTCTACTCAGGATAATATTAAAACCAGTTAAGATAATTCCAGCTGGAGGTGACAGAGGTGACAGCAGAGTCATTGTGGAAATGAATCTATGTATAGTCTGTTATTGTCGTTTACTATGTATAAGCTGTTAATGCCCTTTTTATTTAAAATAGAATGTATTGTTATTGCCTGTTAGTCTGTAGGTGGAATAAAATCATCTTATTTTTTACAGGTTAAATGAAATGCAAGTGATTTCAAACATATTAAAGTCACTATGTTGGTGTCTTTCAGTAGAGTTGGAATGGAATTTTTCAATGCGATTTTCTCCATTTTTACATTTGGGCGTAGCAGACTTTAAAATACAACCTGTAGTCCAGTATACTAATTTTAATTCAGGAAACTTTTACACTTACACCTGTGAAGGGTTTTGCCAGACCACCACACATTTGTGTGAGCCACAAGAAAGGCTATGAAAGAGCTTTAACAGTTGCAGCATTAAGGAAAAACAGCATTATTAAAAGAGCGATCACTCTTTTTAACGCAGAATGCATGTTTTCACAGGGTTTGGTATGTGTGGAAGTTGCGCCTGGAGCTCCTCAGGAGATCAGCAGTGCTACGAGTGATCTGGATGGATCGGACGTCAGAGAACTCAAGAGCAGGTGAAATGAGTATGAGTGAATGCAGAAACTAGCGACCGTTAAAGAAAAACAATGGAAGCTATGACAGATGCAAACTGTGCAAAAGATGCTTTGTGGAAAAGGCTTTTCTATATGAAAGATGAAAAAAGAACGAAAGAAAACTTTTTTCTGTGTTCAGACTGGCAGAAGCAGAGCTCCAGCTCGACTCCACCCAGCAAAACGTGTCCCTGCTCAACGACAGGCTGGAGGAGGAAAGGGTGCGGAGACAGGCAGTGGAAGAAGCACTGGGATTGGCTGAGCAGAGGATTAAGAGGTAATAGGGCAGATATGTTCAATAACATCGATGCTTTCTTATGCCATATTCTCTGTGCGCTTATTTCAGGCTCTGACATTTTGTAGTGGTGTCTGAAAACACTAGGAGTATAGATACGCTGTACACTATTTCAATCCTACAACGCACTGGGACAGGAAGTACGTGAACAGTGTAGCCTAGTAGCCGAATGTAATGGGAATTGGTTTTGCAATATCTACCACAACATCTGTCACATATACACACACCGACCACACCTGTACACCTGTACATTCATGCAATTAACCAATCACCTGATCAGCTCAATGCACAATACAGGCCATGCAGTACATTAGTCAAGAGCTAATGTTCACAATAAATTCCTGCCACTTCTTGTCCCATTTGACACACACTGGCTGTGACCTACACCACTCCAAAGCCACGGCCGACACTATCGTTAGTCAGCGATAGTTAGGGGGCGCAGTAGGACAATGGCACGTTTCACACGATCTCACAAGGTTAGATTATAGAAATTTCTGAGGCTGCAGTGGGCACAAGCTCACAGAAACTGGACAGTTGTAGATTGCAAAAAGACCAGGCAACATTTTTCAGTTGTCCAATGTAGGTGAGCCCTAAATTAGCCTAAAGTGCCCACTGTAGCCTCAGGATATCCCATGTGATCAGCAGTTTCTGACACTCTCAAACCAGCCTGTCTGATGCCAACATCCCTGCCACAGTCAAAGCCCCTTTTTGAGAGCATATCCCCCCCATTGTTATGTTTAATGTCTTGTAATTGACTTCGAGAACTGAACGTCGACGTACTAAAAAAACGTAACGCGACGACGGTGGACTAACCTAGTAACGATAAGTGCATAAATGAAGTGTTCCTAATAAAGTGGTTGTGAATGTATGTTTTGTTTATAGTTAGCTCAGAGACTTTTCTGATTATTATAATAATGTCTGTTTAGTTCTCCTGAATTTCCAGTGAACTTTATAATTAGTATTAACTATATTACATTAACAGTATTGTGTGTTATGAATAATACTGTGTGTAATACTAACACACACACACACACACACACACACACACACACACACACACAGTCATACCTTGGGTCGGGAAGGTCTTGAAGAGTTTCTCACTTCAGTATCCAGTTAGAGACAGAGGAAGAGTGGGAAGCTCTGATTTTAGATCCGAAACAACACCTGCTCATGCGCACAGTAAGTCTGATAAAATATAATTCCCACGTTGCAAGTAAGTGTTCTGATATCCGGAAATTCCAGGCAAGGTAGAGGTGTGGAACGCCCCAGTGTTCAGTCTGCCTTACAAATGTGCCTCTACTGACCAAATGTACCCACGTGATGGCACAGTATCCATCTTTGCTTCCTCATAACTGAAGGAAAATAGCTGATAGGACTCAGAAAGTAGCTCAAGAACTCATGTAGCCAAGTTTCAAGTCTTATTTCTATTTCCTGTGTAACTTTAACTATAAAGGATTTTTGTCTGCATTAATCCATGTCATTCAATTCATTAATGAAGCGTAGATTCAGGCCAGGCTCCATCAGTGTTGCCATGGTTACGTCCTAAATTCATGTTAAGACTGTGATTAATGGACACCTTGGACTAACAATGCACTTCAGATACTTCTTCAGTGTTCTCAGTGTTCACTGTTGCTTATTTATGCCATAGTGCAGCTGAAGTCTGTGGTTGAATTGAGTTCTTTTATAATTATGTACCTATAACAACAGATTTGATTTCTTCCGTATCCATCCTTGCTGAAAATTTATTCTTTGCCATTGTCTTTATTTCCAGATGAAGAGTGGTGTCCACTCGTGCCGTCGCTGGTTGCGAGGTCGCAGTCTTTACTGCTCCAAGATGCTGACATCCAGAGCAAAATCCCGCTACTTCTTCCTGATCTACCTGCTCGCTGAGGTATAGCAGCAGGAGTACACGAAGTGACCTCGCAACATCTGTAGATTTTGGTTCCTGTCCAACGAACGTGCTTTGAGGAACATACTGCAGTTGTGGTTAAAAAGGCTGAATCCTCAACCAAGAGCTGTTTGTGATTTTAATCAGTTATCAAACACCAATAACGTAACCATTTCTATTTTCTCACTCACTCACTCTTCTCTAGAAGTCTAAATCAGTGCGTTCTTATTATCTGTTTGTACAGAGCCGATATTAACGTTGATATCAAACCAAAATTAGCAAAGCAAACTAGCTTGTTTGTCTCAAGCCACATAGAACTTCATTCTGCAGTAAACACTAAATTCTGCAGTAGGCTTTGTCTTTCCATAACACTTGGTCTTCCGTGTGTGTGTGTGTGTGTGTGTGTGTGTGTGTGTGTGTTGTTTAATTAAATACACACTACTTCCACTAACTGGTGTATAGCAGCATAGAATGTATGGGTTTGCTGGACATTAGCTAACAGTGATCCCTCTTACCAGCATCAGCTTAACATCAGCTTGGTGTATCAGGGCCCTTATTCGTTAACAGATGATCACAACACACTCAGATTGCAGTTTCGTGTAAATATTTCTTACCCAGCTAAACTATCGATCCGTCTCCATGCTAAATTAGGGATTCTTCAGTAATAAGGTTCAGCCCTCCCAAACAAAACTACAGAACCACAAACCATTGACTACTGGCAAAATTTTGTCCAAACCATTGTGTGTGATGTATGGACAAGTAGCCGGAACTCACATGTCAGATGTCATTGTGTCCACTCATCACGCGTCTGTCATTGTCGCTGCTGATGAGGTTCTTGCACTAAACGTTTATTTATAGATTCCAGACAGTGTATCAGGGCCACCAGTCACACAGAGACAGGACTCTGGATGTATGCAGGTTAGGAGTGTGTCAATACATTTTGGTATTGCCATAATTGCCTGACTTTTAAACATGGTTTATAATAGTATGACAATATCGTTAAAAAAAAATAATCCTCCTCCTGAGTTGGATTAATGTTTGCTTACTTTGCTTTCGCCATCAGTAACACATTCAATTAAAATAAGAAGTAAGACCCTTAGAAAGACAGCTTTTTAAACCGGACAGAAGTTATTTCGCTGCACAAGATGCTGCCTGTATAGGCAGACGTAACACAAGAGGTGTGTTGATATTGTGCATGTCGAATATTGCAATATATTGTATAACAGATTATCAGCACATGCGTAGTGCGCTTGCATGTGTGTGTGTGTGTGAGAGAATTTGGATTTGTTTTCTACACTGAAGTGAGTAATGTGTGAAGTGTAGTGAAGTGTATGGGATTTAAAGTAGTGAGTATTTACTACAATGTGTGTGTGTGTGTGTGTGTGTGTGTGCATGAGAGAGAGAGAGTTTTTACTTTCCATCATAGTTCCTTTAAAACTCATTTCCATCAGCGTGTGCTGAAATGTTTTTTGCATCACACAGACTTCCTCACCCTTTAACTCTGCGCACACACACACACAAACACACACACTTGATGAGAGAATGCTGTGTGAATCGTGTGTGTTTGTGTAGGTTGTGACTGTTGCGACTACTTGGGCTTTTGGACACCGTGTGTGTATTTAAATATACTGTGAGATGCAAGATGTCGAAGGCAAGGTACAAGAAGCATTAATGAGAGTGTCTGCAGATTGCAGTGTGTGTCCTGCTCGAACATGCCTGATTCAGCTCATCAGCTCATGACCCCACACTTCATGCAGTATTTTTAGTATCAGTATGCTGAAGCGATGTGCTTTCCTGCTGTAGCACACCTAATTCAACTCATCGGATCATTAGCATACACTTCCTACCGCACAGTAACACTCGAGCGCCGTTTTCGATCAGGTGCGTTAGAGATTCTTTTAGTGTGTTCGTGCTACTGAACATTTTAGCGTGTTTCTCAATCTTGAACAAAAAAAGAAACCGTGTCCTAAATGTTTCTGTGATCAAATTTTCTTCTCTGTAATGAGCTGTAGAGATGGTGCATATAGATACACAAAGAAGAGTCGCTGTTGTATTTGAGCTGAGTGCCTAGCTAATGCCGTGTGAGTTCTCAGGAGCTTGACCGAGGGACATGGTAAACACGCTAAACACAGATCACAGACTTTTATTTCATTACACACTCATTCAAATATCTCGAAAACCTGCTCACTGCTCATAGTGAGTATTAAACACTTCCTCAGTGTTAAAAGTGCTGCAGTGCATTGTGGGTAATGCATACGGTCTCTCAGAAGTACGTGAATAAAGTAATGGAGAAGTCCTGTTAGATTGCGTTGTGTGTGTGAACTTTTGGAACAAAGTCTAAAAAAAAAGTTGGCATTCTAGTAAATGCAGTAAGTAGACAAGTAAAAAGTGCAGCACAGGGAACTAACACAACGATATACCTACATTTGTGAATTCATTACCGTGTGTTAAGGTAGATAAATGAGTGTTGGGACGGGGCATGTGTGATGTGGGTGTGTTCTGAGGGGCTGGGGCGAGTTAGAGCAGGAACAACTGCAGTGTGCAGAGCACAGCTGGAAAACACTGTATGCTGTATGTTATGCTACTGTGTAAGTGTGTATATATTCTACAGAAGATGTACTATATTTAACACTGATTGTTTACAGGCTGATTTACTGTATAATGCTGTTCTACACTAAAATGATCTGTAAATATGGGATGATCTAGAGCAAAAATGGATCTCTATTTAAAATGAAAACTACTGAGTGGATCCAAATTGTCCTATTTTCTATAAAGGGTCTATTTTTGAGGAGAATCATGAGACTCATGGAGAGACACTGTGTCTGTCCTCAGTTGGTGGGCTGAAATGTGTGCAATATGGTGGAATGCTTTTTTTTTTCTTTCTTTTTTTTTTTTTTAAATGAGCTTCATAAATTTATTTCGATAATCTTTAGAAATATAACTTTGTTAAGGAGACAAGCCAAAATAAACACATTACAAAATTGTTTAGATTTCCACAAAGCAGCTTATCAGAAATCTGGATGTAGATTTCTTTTTAGATCTCTTAATGAACAAGCCAGAGGTGACCACGTCAAGGCAAAACTCACTGAGGCGACATGAGGAAAGACGCCTTGAGAGGAACCAGACTTGAAAGAGAACTCGTCCTCTGCTGGGTGATACTGAGTTGTAGAATTGTAGTTTCTGTGATTACAGAAACAGTTCTTGTGTACAGGTCTACAGTATCCAGGTGAGATTATCCACTGAAGCAAAGGTGAGTCTTGGGCATCAATTCTTTACTTCAGGGTCACTTAATCCACTTCAGCAGACAGTGAGTCACAAGTGCAGAAGCTCCAAGCTCTATAATCATTATATATTATTATATAATAATCAATCATTCATTACCATTTCATTGTAAATAATTCTGGTGGAAATGATGCCTCGAATGCCCTCAACATGCTCATCATGGTGGTGGGTGTTCGTGTGCACAGGTAGGAATAGAAATGGCTGGAGGGAATGTTTTGATTTACATTTATAAACACCAGTCTTTTTTTAATGAGCACTGTTATTTGCCCTCGTTTCTCAGCTCAAACTGACCTGAATGACGTATCTGTAATAGAGCTAGTAAAGTAAACCTTCACATGCTCAAGTTTTCCTTACCCAAATGGAAGTCTAAAGGAGTAATGCCAAAAAATAAAACAATTGGCTTCCAAATCTATTTCCATGGTTATCTGCTAGATTCTGAAGATTGGAAGCTTCTGTTACTTCTATAGTCATTGATGATCACCATAGTTGTTAGACAGTGGAAATCCCTGGTGAAAATACCAACCTATCCACAATCCTAAAGTTTAAATCACCAATATATCAGATATGTGAGTGTAGTCAAGGAAACAGCTGAACTGTGAGCGCCACTCCCACCCAAGACGAAAATCAGGAACACCAAAAGACCCAGAAGACCATGGAAGACCTCTGTGATGAAGAAAAACCCCTTCACAACAGTTGACCAGATCAAGAATATCCTCCAGGAGCTAAGGCTGTGTCAGTGTCAACAATCGAGAAGACATCACCGGGGTAGATACAGAGGGTTTGCCACAAAATGAAGCCCATTGCTCATTATCAAAAACAGGCAAACCAACAAACGAGTGTTTTATTTCCTACACTGTTGACCAGATTTGGATGTAATTATCCACACATTAAAGCTGAAATTCAGCATTTGAGCTCATGCTTACTTTGTGATAGACGGCTAAAATAATATCTTAATGTCCTCATATTTATGGACCTGACTATTCATGTAAAGGTTACATAAAAATACTAGATATTCAAGTTCTAGATATTGGTGTCATTATAAAAGACATTGCCATTGGTTGGGAAGATTTCACGCAGCAAGTAGCAATCATGATCGACGTGAAGGAGTTCATAAAGTTCTCAGGGATGACATTATTAAACAATACGTAAATGGAAAAAGTTACAGAGCCACAGCAAAAATCTTAAACATCCCTGTCAGTATAATTGCTTCGATAATGTGAAGGTATAACATTCATGGAACCACAATTAATCATCTCTGGGCAGGTCCCTGATGCAAGATTTCACATCACACTTCAGACCAATGAAAAGGAAGGTGAAAGAGAAGCCAGCAGTCATTTGAAAAGAGTTGCAGGATGACCTGAAAGTAGCAGGAACAGCAGCTACAATAAGCAATAAACTGCTCTGCAGTCATCTCCATTTCTACACCCACACAAAAAAGAAGCACAAAGATGTGCGACTAAAAATTCGGCTCGTCATGCTTAGCGAAAGAAGAGTTCCCAAGAACACCCACAGTGAAAAGATGCACCGGGACATAATAGAAGAGAATTTAATCTCATCAGCCAAGAAACTTACTCTGGAGGGAAGATGGACGAGGAAAGATCAACAAGAAAATGACCCACACTTACTCACTGTCCGGTACAGCACTCGTTTCTTTTCCAAAGTCTGTTTTTTTCTATCTCTCTTGAAGTTAGTACCATGACTCAGCTCATCATGTTACTGAGAAACTGGAAAGTACAAAGTCCTCTGTCCTGACGACTGACTTTATATATTTTGTTGAATAACATGTTTCAATTCAGTCATTATGTAGTTTAGGTTATGTAGTCTGGCAGCCATAAAAGTCCCTGAGAAGTGTTTTTATAGAACCAGTGCAATAATATAATAATCTGAATTATGTATTATTTGAGTAAAAAGCTGCACTGTGGTATAATTGTGAATAATTGAGTTTTATGAATCGTGTTTATATTAAATATACCGTACATTCATTTTAAAAAAATGTTTATGTTCACTAGATAAACTCTGCAAAGCAAATAAAGCTTCATCGTGGAAAAGAAAATCGAGTATTGAGTATCCATCTCAACACTTTAATGTTCTCCCTTTATGTCCTATTTGAAGGACACTTGTTCTACATTGCCTTTAATGGCTGTGCGTTTGGAGACTTCCTTACGGCAAAGCGCTTTTGGCATTTATGATTGGCAGCACAGGTCAGACGAGACAAGGCCATTCTCCTCCATTTTAACACCACAGTCTTATTTATTTATAGTGTGTGTGTGTTGGGCCTGACTGACAGCTTTATTATTCTTTTTATAAAGCCTTCACTTTTATTTCTGTTCATTGAAACTGTTGGATTCATGTCAGTTCTTAAAATCTTTTTATCTGGTCTTTAGAGCTCATGTACAATACATATATATATATTCCTGATCAAAATCTTAACACCAGGGAAAATATTACAAGTATTCACACTTCGCACTGGTGGATTGTAACCAGGTTGTAAGAACTTCTTCAAAATGC
>CM074950.1:18390248-18402703 GCA_037577455.1 Pangasius macronema
CTGATGAACAGCCTGTTTGAGTTTAAATGCAGTTTTTAATAAATTGCCAATCTCTGTTTTTTGTCTCTTGCTCCTTTCTCTTCTTTTGACATTTTGAAGCAGTTCTTACAACCTGGTTATGATCCACCAGCGCGAAATGCGAATAATTGGAATGTTCTATAAATATATATGTATTACCATGCCAGTTTCACACAGAATCTGGAATTTAATTGCATTTGGTCATTTTTCTTAAAATGAAAGAAATGAAAACATTGTAAAAAAAAAAAAAAAAAATGTAAAAAGCTGATTTCACTGGCAGTATAGTGGCTCTAAAATTATAAACATATATTTCTACTAGTCACATTTTATTGTTTTGTATTTATTAATATTTCTTATAATCTTTAGGCAAAACTCCATTGTTAGGTCCTACATAAAAAAGAAGTGTTCTGAGCTGTCCAATCAGCCGTTTGTTAACCAGCTCATACCAGCTGAAATCTGGGCAAAGCTGTGTATCTTTATCATACCACTACTCTAAATTATTTTTAAAAAGTTCCTAAAGGTTATTTTTAATATGCAGTTTTGTTCATGTATGTGTAACCAATCAGCAACAAACTGTGCTGTTAGCTCCAACCCCAATTACCATTAGGTCCTGTTGTTGCCAGTCATAATAAAAAGGAGTATCAGCTGGAACAGATATCATACAGCTGGAACATTTGGTACTCCAAAATGTTCCAAAGGTTTCTAGAACTTGGGCACTGAAAATAGTTCATACCTGTAGTTCATCCACTCACTATCTGGATCATGGTTAGTTATTCTAGCAGCGATGACTGGTTCTGATTGTACTCCAGGCTGTTAATGCCATCAGCTTTTAGAGTAATATTAACTTAATATATACACATCCCGTTGCTCAACTTTTCTTCTAACCTCCATAGCCTTCCTCACCATCCACCATAGCCTTCCTTGCCATCCACCATTGCCTTCCTTGCCATCCACCATTGCCTTCCTAGCCATTCACCATAGCCTTCGTTACTGTCCACCATTGCCTTCCTTACCATCCACCATAGCCTTCTTTACTGTCCACCATAGCCTTCTTTACTGTCCACCATAGCCTTCCGCGCTGTCCACCATAGCCTTCCTTGCCATCCACCATAGCCTTCCTCGCCATCCACCATAGCCTTCCTTACCATCCACCATAGCCTTCCTTACCATCCACCATAGCCTTCTTTACTGTCCACCATAGCCTTCCTCAACATCCACCATAGCCTTTCTTACTGTCCACCACAGCCTACCTCACTGTCCACAATAACTTTACCTCCCGTCAACTCACAGAACTGCCGCTCACTAAATGTTTTTTGTTTTTTTTTCACCATTCTGTATAAACTCTAAAGACTCTATTGGGAAAATCCCACATCATCATCACACTGTTACTTTCTCACACATGATGAAACTTTTTTGGGCCAAGGAAAGCTGATATTAAAATACATATTTAGAATATGTTATCATTTATCTGCTGTCTTTTTTTTTCTTTGTATATTTAGGGTATAAATGTTTCATGATACTTGAGGTAGTGTGTGAGCGAAATGTTTCTCAAACCTAATCTGAACTCAGAAACATTTTTATGAACACACACACACACACGCACACACACACACTACGCCTACCACAGAGAGTGTGATCACCTTTTCCCCCCCAAACATCTAACTGCTGTCGCCTGTGTAACAAATGACCATCTAATATTAACTGTCTGACATTGTCTCTGTGCAGAAGAACCTGCACTTGTCCTTTCCATTGAGGGCAAAAGCATGTCTGTCCACACACACACACACACACACACACACACAGAGTGAGAGAGACTTTGTGTCCAAAAAAGGTTGTGGGTTTCATGAAGGTGTGTGTATAAATACTGGGAGCAGGTGAACACATCGTCCACTCTCTAAAGGGAGCGAAAGAGCCTCTTCTTCTCCTCTACTAAGTGAGTCCTACGTCTACTTTCACTTTTTTCATTATTCATGTATATCTTTTTAATCCTCTTTTTTGGCCTTTTTTGGTTTTTCATTTTATTACTTTATCTCTTTTTTGTAAAACTCAAGGTTAATAACCACATAACGTACTCTAATAAAACCCATAATTTTTGACTAGTAGTCATATAGTCATAGTCATATTAGCTCTTCTAGTAAACTTACATGTTAATTCAAATATCTAAAATACCAAACTAAAAATATCAACAAAAAAAATAATTGGTGCATCTGTAGTTTCATATTTGTTAAGGAATCAGTTAGATTTTATATTCAAATACTTGATTTTTTATTCTTTACTTTCCTTTCTTATTCTTCATTTTCCCTTTCTTTCTTTCTTTCTTTCTTTCTTTCTTTCTTTCTTTCTTTCTTTCTTTCTTTCTTTCTTGTGTGTAGGCCCTCAGCTGTGTGAGTGAACATGTGTGATGAGGAAGAAACCACTGCGCTGGTGTGTGACAACGGCTCTGGATTGGTTAAAGCTGGATTTGCTGGTGATGATGCTCCCAGAGCCGTCTTCCCCTCCATCGTTGGCAGGCCTCGCCATCAGGTCGCTGAGTTTTACATTTCAGATCTTCAGTAATGTTGCGTTATGGTCTTTCTAATTAAGCACGATTGTTAGGAGTGTGCTTGTTACAGCTGCAGCCTTTTTTCTTCAGATTGTTAACAGATTGTTGGATGATGTGTGTTTCAGGGTGTGATGGTGGGTATGGGACAGAAGGACAGCTATGTAGGAGATGAAGCACAAAGCAAAAGAGGCATTCTGACCCTCAAATACCCCATTGAGCACGGCATCATCACCAACTGGGATGACATGGAGAAGGTAACAACATGGATGGGCATTTTTTTTTTTTAAATCTGCTTGTATACAGTGGGATGAAATGTCACGTTTGTAGGTTTTGTAGTACAAATATTTCCAAACATTCTCCATTTATTGCATTGACAGTGTAAAGGTGGGTTGCACTCCGAACCGATCCCAAACTAATGAAAGTCATCGAAACGAATATAGTGAGACCGTACTCGGTTAGCTGGTTCTGAGCAGCAACTGACCAGTGACATTCTAGCACATCCATTATACAGTCTGTCCTCGCTTAAATGAGCCAATAAAAAGGCACATTGTCCAATGTCCATTATAAGTCATGGTCTTCCTGGATCTGGCTACTAAATATCCTTTACCCCTACTGAGTTTGGTGTTCAGGACATAACCATGTACATGTACATTTTTTCTACAAATACAAAAGTCTGAAAGCTCTAGTGAAAATGTTTGGCATTTTCCGTTTTCCAATTTAACACAAAGGTTAATGATATTATCAGCAACAACTTGAGTGAAAAGTAGAATTTTAGAAATATTTACATGAATTTCAGAATTTCTTAGTATTTGGTATGTCTCCTTTCTGTTGTAATGACAGTGTACACTTGCTCTACATATTAAATACTGAAATAGTCAGAATGTTGCACAATTCCTTTTTTTTTTGTTGTAGAATTTTCAAAATTCTAAAGATTTCTTTCCAATTTTAAATTAAAAAAACAAAACAAAACAGATTTTCAATGTGGTATCAGACTTTTGGGCCTGGAAACTTTCACTTTGGCCAAAATGTAGACATCCATCACGTCTCTACATGTGATTTGGACTGTTTTTTTCTTTCTCAGATTTGGCATCACACTTTCTACAATGAGCTGCGAGTGGCTCCCGAGGAGCATCCAGTCCTACTCACTGAAGCTCCTCTCAACCCCAAAGCCAACAGAGAGAAGATGACACAGGTGTGTAATGCAAACACTCTTAAACACTGTTCTCTCTCTCTCTCTCTCTCTCTCTCTCTCTCTCTCTCTCTCTCATGATGCTTTACCACCCTGAAGTTGAACACTTTCCTACAGCAGCGCTTCCAGCAATTTGCCCACGCAAATTAACAATTTTAAATATACATTAAAGAACAACATGACATACTTTTTAAATCTGCATATAGATACATTTATTATTATGAAATGTCCGTGAAACATTTACTAGTGAACACTTACATAATTGCAGCTCTAAACAGTCATTCCCTCCTATTCTTTATAAATTAATAAAACAAAAGGAATGCAGCTCACTGACAGGACACTCCAAAACACAATGTCTTCTGTCCCTGAAGACTTGCCCATGGTGGAAAACTTGTCTCACTGTTGCAAAGTACTGACACTGGAGACTCCTTCCAACAATGTTGAATAAACATCTCCTTACGAAAAACCTCACCATGTCAATGAGTATACATTATTCTTTGTTAAACAAATCCAAACATTTTTAATCTGTTCATTCTTAGAAATAGATCACGTGGAACGTCCACCATACGTGTCCCTGGCTTAATCGGTACTACCAAAGGCTAAACTTTACGTCGAGTACCGTCATTATTGCCGCTTCCGTCTTTCTTCATCTCTTCCTAACTGAGCTTATCCTCCGTGCTGCTTCACATCGACAAACAAACATAATGCAGACAAACTTTATGTCATTAAGTGTGATCAGTGTTGTAATGCCCACTGTTTTCTCGTCTGTGTGTAGATCATGTTTGAGACCTTCAACGTCCCTGCCATGTACGTGGCCATTCAGGCTGTGCTGTCGCTATACGCATCTGGCCGTACCACTGGTGAGAAAACACACTTGCACACCCAAACACACACACACACACACATATGGATTCTTTTTAGTCTAGACTACACTTTTAATGTTATATTGCAGTTCACTGATATATGCGGTCACATATCCCATACATGTATTTCATTATCTGTGTGTGTGTGTGTGTGTGTGTAGTGAGGAAAGAAGAAAAAAAAACAATACCCACATGCATGTCCTGATTTTATCAAATTACAGGCATCCCTAGACCAAACAAAGGCCCAGATTACGTTACATGTGATCAGCCAAATGCAAAGCATCACCATCAGCCTTTCTTTTCACTTCTGTGGTTCGACATACTGTTTATCACAAGCGACTGTTTTTAATGTTAAAGAGCTTTGCTAGCTACATGTAGGTAATGCTAGAGATATCACATTAACATTAGATAAGTAGGTAGCTGAATTATGTTTAGGCTTATGATCAGCTAATGGCAGTACGTCAAGCTGAAGAAATGGGGAAAAGGCAATGATGACATATGATGAGATTTGCGACACATGAATCAAATTTAACAGATAGCATCATGTATTAAACTTGTGTGTGTGTGTGTGTGTGTGTATGTGTGTGTGTGTGTGTGTGTGTGTGTGTGTGTGTGTGTGTGTGTGTAGGTATCGTGCTGGATGCCGGTGATGGTGTGACCCATAATGTGCCTGTGTATGAGGGTTACGCTCTTCCTCATGCCATCATGAGGCTGGACTTGGCCGGTCGGGATCTGACTGATTACCTGATGAAGATTCTCACAGAGAGAGGATACAGCTTTGTCACTACAGGTGATTATGATTTCTGTCCAATTGTTGTCAGATAGACACTTTTCAAACAGTTGGATGGTGTGTGTGTGTGTGTGTATGTGTGCAATGTTCTGAAATAGAGGTCATTGTCCTTGTCATGTGGCTAAAAGAATTTTAAACCCGCTGCACATTCACCAACAGGTGGTGTGTGTGTGTGTGTGTGTGTGTGTGTGTGTGTGTGTGTGTGTGTGTGTGTGTGTGTGTGTGTGTGTGTTCAGAGGTCTGGAATGAATATATAAATGCTGGCAGAATGTAAACTGTTAATGGGTGTATCCACTGCAGTATCTCACATTCACTGAGTGCTTCCAAGTTCAACGATGAACCTTTAAAATGCTATGACGGTGATCATGTGTTTCATACTGCTGAACAATTTCTGAATTATTTGGTGTAGAGACTTACATTCAGCAGAGATCTGTCACTTAATGGTTAAAAAAACACACATACACACACACACTTGCAAATCCACTCGAAGAAAAAAGGTTTTCAACTTGAGACCAGGCCAGGTTTCAAGCACGCCATGTCACACCTGAAAATCACATTTCATGTAAAGTCATAATCAATAACAGTAACGTTAAAGGAACAGCAGTGTCAGATTTCTTTACAAGGGTATACGATCACGCTGATATAGTGTCATACCTCCATAAATAACACTGTCATGGGAAGTATTCTAACACTGCATGTGCACATGCTACAGAGGCATGAAGGCACATTGTTGTCACATACATATCTATATACAGTAAGTATATGTTTGTGTTGTGTGTGTGTGTGTGTGTGTGTGTGTGTGTGTGTGTGTGTGTGTGTGCGCGCGCACGTGTGCGCACGTGTGCATTCTAATATGGAGAGTGTAGCTGTTTATGGAAATCTTATTTTTTTATGTTATATCTATATCTATATTTATATCTCTATATATTACTATATACTACTGTAAACTTGTATGCAGAATGGGCTTTTAAGATTATAAAGCCTCTATAACATCACTATTCAAAGACCGTTTGTTCCTTTGCCTGGTTTTTATGTTTTTATAATTAAATCTAAATGGATTTCTCTTCCTCAGCCGAGCGTGAGATAGTGAGAGACATTAAGGAAAAGCTGTGCTATGTTGCTCTGGACTTCGAGAATGAGATGGCCACTGCTGCTTCTTCTTCTTCTCTGGAAAAATCATATGAGCTCCCCGACGGTCAGGTCATCACCATCGGCAACGAGCGTTTCCGCTGCCCCGAGACTCTCTTCCAGCCTTCTTTCATTGGTCAGTTCAATTTTGATGTCTTTGTCCTATTGGCTCAGCTACAAACCAGTTACATAATAATGAAAGTATAGAACTACAAGGAGTCGGTAAGGATGTGTTGAATGAGTTCAAATGAAATGTACCATTTTTTTTATTCAGGTATGGAGTCGGCTGGTATCCATGAGACCACGTACAACGGCATAATGAAGTGCGACATTGACATCCGTAAAGACCTTTATGCCAATAACGTGCTGTCCGGAGGTACCACCATGTACCCGGGTATCGGAGACAGGATGCAGAAAGAGATCACGGCTTTGGCTCCCAGCACCATGAAGATCAAGGTAATGTACCTTTTCCACATCAAGTACCCTTTTGTGCTCGAGTCTGTGAATTGATCATTGTAGGAATGGGCAACCATGACTGGCTAGTTAGAACTTCTTATTGTACTGATTGTTTCAGGTTTCCTCCTTTTTCTTTTTGACCAATTTATTTTAGACAAAATTTACAAATATTGTAATATGATATTTTCTGCCATATTGTCCACCTACATTGACAGATTGGTAGTGTCCTTTAACTTCCCTGAATGGATGAATTGCTGAACAAATGGAATTTCAATGGAATTTTACCCTTTAAATATTTATTATTCATTTTAAGGCAGCACAATGAAAGAAGTGCTAATAAAACCTTAAAGCATTGTGTTTCCATTGGAAATAACCACACTGGAAAACCCGAAGTATCAGTTTAAATGAAAACATCACAGATCTCAGGCCATGTGGGCTAATGTTAAGTTTCCTAAATGAATACAATTATGGTATAGCATTCATAAACATGAATGATAAGTATAATGCTGCCTTTAGATTTGGCCAATGTCAGTTCCCTTAGAAGGTGCTGCTCTCTCTGAGGCAAGCAAAATAGCCCGATTGCTTCAGATACATAATCAAATACCAGCTTTCTATACTCGTACTTTGCAGATTGGTGCTATAACCTTAGACACAAGATGTTCTTCCACCTGCTTCTTGCAGTAACATATCTCCAGATTTACTCCAAATCCCAAACAATATCATTTTTACACTCCAAATTCTCAGTTCCATAAGTCTAAAGTCACATATCACTCAGAACTGGAACACATCATTATAACACTTAGACTTTATAGCATAACAGATTCACCAAGTAAATATTTTAATTTAATATGACTATGATATGCCTATGTTTTTGGTCAATTTGAAGTAAGCCAAACTCTCTCATTCTCTGTCTCTGTCTCTCTCTCTCATACACACACGTAGATGATTGCTCCTCCTGAGCGTAAATACTCAGTCTGGATTGGAGGCTCCATCTTGGCTTCTCTGTCCACATTCCAACAGATGTGGATCAGCAAAGATGAGTATGAAGAGGCTGGACCTTCCATTGTCCACCGAAAGTGCTTCTAAACACACTCTGAGGCACGCACACACTTCATGCATGCACACAATTCTCGCATACCTCAGCTCACGCCCTCATGAGGAACTGTAAATACACTGTCAGTAGTGTGGTTTCCAGGCACCTATATTTACACAAATTTTGCATTTTGTTGACTTTTTAAGAGAGTCTATAAATTCAATTGCAATAAATTTTGGTACAAACCCGCATTTATGTTTTTGGTGTTTTTTTGTATGTAAAGTGTGTGTACACATATTACAGAAACATGTTACAGATATGAGGGGAAACAATGGCATTTACAGCTTTCAAACTTGTGATTCGAGCAGAAGAAAATGAAAAACATCACTGAAACCAGTTTGTAAGCTTACTTACGGTTAGAGTATGCACAGCAGAGTGTGCACAGCTTCCGAACTTGAGACTTTAACACAAAACAATGCAAAAAGGTTTGAAAGCCAAATGGTTTTCATACAGACTTGTGTACTTTCTGCTTTGTTATTACGCCTACAGTGTATGCTTAACAGATGGACCTAGGGTTACGGTTATGAAGCCATGGCACATGAAGCTTGAAAACAAGACAAACAGGTTTACATGCTTTTTTGTGTGTGTAGGTGTGCAAGTGTAAACTGTTTATTTATTTATTTATTTACTTACTTATTTATTTAGCGTTTTGTGCAAGTATTACTCCGATGTGCTTAGGGGCTGGGGATAAGGTTAGGTAAACAACACTTACAGTTCCCAAACTTTAGATTCAAACAAAAAATTGAAAAAGGTTTGAAAGCCAACTGTTTTTCCATATAGAATTTATTTATTTATTTTTTAATTTTTTAATTTTTTTTACACCTATAGTATATGCTTAGGGTTACAGAAACCAGAGCACAAAGAGCTTCAAAATGTAAGATTCTAACAGATAACAACGCAAATAGGTTTGGAAGACAATGGTTTATGGTGTGGACTGCTTTAATTATTTATTTATTTATTTATTTATTTATTTATTTATTTATTTATTTATTTATTTACGCAAATGTGACATCTACACTCACCAAACACTTTATTAGGAACACTTGTACACCTACACATTCATGCAATTATTTAACCAGCCAATCGCGTGGCAGCAGCGCACTGCATAAAATCTTCGGGTAATGTTCACATCAACCATGAGAATGGGGAAAAATGTAATTTCAGGGATTTTGACCGTGGCGTGATCACTGGTGCCAGACGGACTGGTTTGTATACTTTAATAACTGATGATCTCCTGGGATTTTCACACACAGCAGTCTGTAGAGTTTACTCAGAATGGTGCAATAAAGAAAAAACATCCAGTGAGCGGCAGTTCATCCCTCCACAATTTTACCCGTCTTCTAATGGATACGTACAGCATGATAATGCACCATGTCACCAAGCAGGTCATCTCAAACTGGTTTCATGAACATGACAGTGAGTTCAGTGTTCTTCAGTGGCCTTCCCCACCAAATCTCAGTCCAATAGAACACCTGTGGGATGTGGTAGAACACTGCAGGAATTGCATGATGCAATCATGTCAACATGGACCAGAATCTCAAAGGAATGTTTCCAACATCTTGTGGAGTCCACGCCATGAAGAATTGAGGCTGTTTTGAGAGCAAAGGGAAGCTCTACCCAGTATTACTACAGTGATCCTAATAAAGTGCTTGGTGAATTTGTGTATAAATACAATGTGTAGAGAGATTTTAATTTTCCCTTTTTAATAAATTTCTAAAAACGTATATTCATGCATAGTGTCCACAGTGATGAACAATCAATTTCAGGCTGTTTTATTACAATATAAGATGTAAATCTCCTCCAAGACACTCAAGTAATTTAAAATAAACCATTATCTTCATATCTCTGGTATATCTTTACACAGCTTTGTATACAAAATTCCAAATTATATGCTCACCCAAACTGGACAGTTGAAGACTAGAGAAAAAAATTACCTTTTTTTTTTTCCTCCAGTCTCCAACTGTCCAGTTTCTGTGAGTCTGTGCCCATGATAGTCTCAGATAGTCCTGATCTTGGCTGACAGGAGGGGAACCCAATGTAATCTTCTGCTGTTGTAGCTCCTCCGCCTCAAGGTTCAATGTTTTGTGCATGCTGAGATGCTTTTCTGCTCACCACTGTTGTAAAGAGTGATTATATGAGTTATTATAGCCTTCCTGGCAGCTCGAATCTATCTGGCCATTTTCCTCTGACCTCTCTTATCAATGAGGCATTTCCTCCCAGAGAACTCTCGCTCACTCAATGCTTTTTTTTTTTTTTTTGCTTTTGCACCATTCTGTGTAAACTCTAGAGATGCTGTGCATGAAATTCAGCAGTTTCTGAAAAACAGCCCATCTGGTGCCCACAATTAAAGTCACAGAGATTATGCTTTTTCTTTATTCTGATTATTCACATGAAGATTAACTGAAGCTGTTGACCTGCATCATTGTGCTGCTGCCAAATGATTGATTGATTAGATAACTGCATGACTGTGCAGGTGTACAGGTAATAAAGTGGACAGTGAGTGTAATTTAAATATGCTTGTCTATCTATCTATCTATCTATCTATCTATCTATCTATCTATCTATCTATCTATCTATCTATCTATCTAAAATCTGTGGTAAGTATTTCATCCCTTTTCACCATGAGGGGTTCCATCTATTCCCCATATCCCCACAATAAAGGGCTGATATGTGCCTCATGGTCCTGCTGAGAATACAAAGATTGTTAACTGCAGCTATAACAATAGTCCTCTTGGGTCTGTTAGCTGTTTCCCATCGTAGGGGAGATAGTCACCATGCATGAGGTTCCTCTTATGTGACATTCCAACACATCAATTATCAGGACGGCACGAAGTAAAAAAAAAAAAAAAAAAAAAAAATTGGCATGCTATACCTTGCGTAAATACTCCTCAGATGGGCCCATCCATGGTTTGATTCACTAATGGCAACTTGCTTGCCAGGATAGCACAATGGTGAGACAGCACATAGACAGTGGAGAGGGGTGTCTGCACCCTTTGTTGTCACATCTGGGGAAGGTTTGGCTGGGTACAGATGGTTGTTGCTGATGCCAAATTGATTTGCTATCAACTGGAGTTCTCCCTGGCAGAGCTGAGCAGTCCGCTAGGTCAGGATGCAGTAGTCCATGATTGGGCTGGCTGTGTATTATAAATTCTGGATATGGAGCAGCAGATATCAGAGAGATGTGGTGTGGTCAGATAGGCAGGAGGATTTGGATAACCAGTTTCCATTTCTTTTCTAGAATACTTCCTAATTTACCAAAACTTTTTGCACATTTTGATATTTCCTGAATGAACAGTTTAGATTATGCCCTGTTAAAACAAACAAACAAACAAACAAACAAACAAACAAACAAACAAACAAAAAAACTGAGAGCTGTAGTTGCCAGAATTTTACTGTAAAAAGTATGAAAGTATCTTTTATTGCAATATAGTTAAATAGTTTGCAGTGAAAGAATGCTATTTATTTACTGTAATACTATACAGTACTATAAAAAAGCACTACTGTAAACTGAAGGCCAGATTTTTGCTGTAAAATTAACAGCCAAACTTTTTACATCAACAAATTAACAATTAATTTTAAACAAAATTGATTGCATTGCAAGCTGAAAAGCCTTTTTTTTTTTTAAATCTAAGGATATGTAGTTTGTGCTTGTGACCACTGTGTGGCAGTATTTATTCATCATACTCGTACTCTGGAACTGCGTATTCTATACTATTTGCATTGTAAGCAAAGTAAAGCATGGATTATGAACAGGTCAAGGAGAATAAAGAGTCAGTAAGCTGGAAGAGGAAGATGGATGGGAAGATGGTGAGCAATTAGAGCAGGATGGATAGAGAGAGGGAAGGATAATGAGCAAGGAGAGGATGGATGAAGGGATAGTGAGGAGGTAGAAAGCAATTAATGTAAGCATTGAGAGCAGGTAGAGATGGATGGCCTGATTTTTTTCTGCATTACTGTGACTTTATCATCTTCCAGATCCAAATAAAACATTCATTCATTCATTCATTCATTCATTCGTTCATTCATTCGTTCGTTCGTTCATTCATTCATGGATTTAGAGCCTATCCTAGGAACGTGATTGTGAGGCAGAAATACACCCTGGATGGGACACCAGTCTATCAAAGGGCATCATGTACACACATTTCCACATCCTTTCTCACCTATTAAGGCAATTGCCAGCTTGTGTTTTTAGGATGTAAGAGAAAACTGGAGATACTGGATGAAACCCATGCAGGCGAACATGTAGGGGCAGTCGTGGCCTAATGGTCTGAGAGTCGGACTTGTAACCCCGAAGGTGATCCTGAAGGTCGTGGGTTCGAGTCTCGGGTCTGGCAGGGATTGTAGGTGGGGGGAGTGAATGACCAGCGCTCTCTGCC
>CM074950.1:18403179-18425101 GCA_037577455.1 Pangasius macronema
ACTTCACTAAAACTCCACCCAGGCAGTAACCCGAGCTCAGGATGGAATTGTGAACCCTATGTGTCACTATACCGCCCCAAATAAAACATTAAATATTAAAATGCTCTCTTTGTGTCTTTAGTGTTGTGATTGAAATTAGTATGATAATTGTTATCCGGTTTTCATACATTACCCTTATGGTGCACCTCAACAGTGAAGAAAGAAAAAAAAATGGGGAGGGAATTTTTTATGACTAAAATGGTAAAACTGGTGCCGGAAATTACCTTCACTTATTGTTGGCCTTCCCTCATAACCTGTCTTAATAGGTGATTCTCAAATTTTTATATTTCCATTTTGAATATTAACACAGTCCTACCTATAACGTAGCAAAGGATCCTTTCAATAATGTAATAAAGTGACTGTAAAGTAACTGTTTGAATGTCTACAGATGACTGTGATGAGCATTCTCCATTCAAGTCCCCTGGCTTCAGTTCTTTCATTCTGCCTGCACCACAGACCTCAGCGAAGGAGCTCCCCCACCGTAGCAGAGAGTAAATTTATCCCTCCTTAACGTGTGCCCTTGTTTCATGACTCTATGATTTATGATATCTGCTGGAGGGAAGCATTGATGATGTAGCAAAGAGAGAGAGAGAGAGAGAGAGGGAGAGAGAGAAAGAAAGAGAAGGGATCCTCATGAGGAAAACCTATATTTTTATTGTATGCACCAGAAAACCACGTGAAACTTCTGAGCAATCCTAGCTTAATCGTAAACGGTTTACGTCTTGTGATTGACAATGCACAGACTTAGCTAGCTAGCTACTCGGATTAACCTAGCTAACGGAGTAAAGTAACAGTTCCATCAGCTTTCAAGTACAAATGGAGGATTCAGAGAAAATGAAGGCCACAGAGAAAGGGTGGATGAAGGATGGAGGAAGCAAATTAAATGTCCTTCATTTTGGGAAAAAAAAAAAAAGCCAGATTGCAGCAATGCCTTCTGAGAAAGTCGTACTCCATAACTCTACGATAATGTTAACTCAAATCCTTCATTTAATACTACTACTACTACTACTACTACTACTACTACTAATAATAATAATAAAATGTTATTTATAAGTGACCTTCATGGTACCCAGTGACACTGTACAGCTACATTTCATTTAACACTTGTTTAACCCACGTCGCTCAAACGCATTAAAGCCATGAAACAACCTTTAGGATGGCTACAATGTTCATCCAAAGAGAAATGAACACTGCTGAAAGTTCTGATTTAAAACGGGTTAGAGTTCAGAATTAAGGATCAGCAGTGGATTTAATCAACATGTGCTGCGCTGAATTAAGATGCGCAGTGTTCATTTGTGGGTTTTCTGCATGTATATTAACAATGATTCATGACAAGTCAAAATCATATGACCTCTGCATCTCTCTCTCTCTCTCTCTCTCTCTCTCTCTCTCTGTGTGTGTGTGTGAGACTATGAGAGAAAGAGAGGTGATTGGACGATTGCTGCATTGACTTCATGTTCATGCATGATTTTTTTTCCTGCTCTGCCCTATATAGTGTCCTAGTTTATAATGAGGTCTGTCTCCAGTGAGAAGGAGAGCAGTCTCTCTCTCTCTCTCTCTCTCTCTCTCTCTCTCTCTATCGCTTACACGCACACACGCATACACTTTTTTTTAAAGTGAAGTTTTAGGAATATCAGGGACTTGTCTCTCTGTATCTCTTCATCTCTCCTTCTGTATTTCCTCTGTCTCTGCATACCTGTCTTAGTCTTACAGTCTGTCCTTCTTTGCCATCTTCAGCCTTCTGTCCTGATGGTGTTTATTCTGTGGAACAGCTCTAGATTGCTGAAGCAATATATCGAAGACACTGTGAATCTAGCATGAGGAAGAAGACCTCATCTTTCCTCCATCTCTGTCATCATTATTAAAGTTTATGATTAGTTTACTAAGGTCACTCTGTCAGGAAACTGTGTATACTGTGGAAAATGATATTTCTTATTATGAGATTATTATAAATATAAGATTATTCAACACATTCTTAGATGCTTTTACTCATTTCAAGCTTGATATTAGCTAATTCTATTGGCAGATAATTTTGCTTCTTTCCTGAAGTATTTATAATTAAACAAATGCTTAAACTTTCAAGCTTGAAATTAGTAAAACTAGAAATAGGTTTAAAAATCTTATAGTCGGTTTACTGTAATTTGATAATAGGAAATCCTAGATAAATATGATAAATATAAAATTCTGTCTGCAGTACCAGATCAGATGAGCATAAAGATAGATGATAAATGTGATACAAAACACCAAAACCTCCAAAAATGAGTTACACATCAAACCCTGATCCAACAATTTCGTAATCCTCTTCCTGTAGCATTGCTTCTGATTTGCTTTCACCCTATTCTACTATTTAAAGATTCATTACTTATTATGTATGTATTTATTTCTTTCATTATTTGATTAAAAGTTCTGTTTTATTTTAAAGTGATGAACCAATGATCCAACTCCCAGCACAACACAATTCACTACATCCTGGAGCTGCAAGTCCACTTTATCACTGTGCAACTTCTCACAGGAGGATTTGCTTCATGACCAGGAAAGACAGCTACTGAATTTGTTTGAAAGGTACCATTCCTGGTAAAAAAAAAAATACAAAGATGCCTGGAAATGATAGGATGATTAACACCTGATTATTGGCTCAATTACTCCTCTTCCCTGTGTGTTCTCTTCCCTAGCACGTTCCATCAGTAAGAACACATTGTACTGGACTGATATTAGTTGAAGGAATAGTCTTACTTGAGAAATACTGTATTGTTTGGGATTTGTATTAGAAAGGTGGAGAAACAGAGAGAGAGAGAGAGAGAGAGAGAGAGAGAACAGATGGGCTGAATGAGAAATGTCTTTTCATTAAGACTTCTAAGTGACCTTAACTCATGCATTACAGCTGGAGTAAAATAGCTACAATTTTCAGTATTTTTTCTTTCCTTTGATTTTTCCTTTCATTTCTGAGCTCCTTCTGTCAGAACATCTACTAAGGGAAATAATAGCGTTTTTATACTCAAATTGCACATCAAAGCATTGATAATATATTACAAATGTAATCTTTTGCCATTTTAGAGGAAGGTTATTCTCAAGTCATAATCAATTTATAAAATAAGACACATTGGTCTGTTGGACTGAAAGACATTGGCATTGATTGGTTTATCTGAACTAGCAGATGCTACTTTTCCAATTCAATTTCATGAACATTTACCTGAAGCTTTTATTCAAAGCAACTTACAGTTGAAGCAGGATACAACAGAGCAGTGGAGGGTTAAGGGTCTTGCTCAAGGAGCCAACAGAGACAGCGTGTGGAGCTGGGGACTTACAAGCTTCCGATCAATAGCTGAAGGCCTTAACCACTGACTACCATTGTGCCAAATTCATAGGCTTATTATGTGACATACTGAAATTAGGTATGAACTGGTAATCATTGGATAATGTAGGTAGCATATTAAAAGTGTTTAATATTTAGAAAATGATTAAAATAGCAACAACCCATGCGCTATGAAGTCTTTTGTCAGCCATTTCCTGTGCTGTACACCTTTACAGTTGGGGTTATTTGGGAGAATTGATAATCTTACAGTGGGACTATTAACAATAAAAGTAATATTGGGTGTCCCAAAAGTCTCCATACACAGGGGACTATGTATGCCAGTACCATGTCGGTTGTACCTTCGTCAGTGGATGTTCATCAGCGTTCACTCCACGGTTGGTCCAGTCTTTGTGAATTTGTTAATAAGTTTGGTAACAGTGTCGTGTGTGATGTGCTCGCTATGTTTCCTGCTAAAGTATATCACAACCTTGCGACAGCTTCCTGATCCGGTAACATAATAATATAAACTAAGAGATTTTGCTAAAAGTGTTAATTTCGCCTATGTATGGAGACTTTTGGTACACCCTGTAGTAGCCATGGAAGAAGATGAAGAAGAAGAATTTACAGTTATTTATTTAGCATGCACATTTACCCAAAGTGACTCATACGTGAGGCAGAATCCAAACCAAACACCGAATTTATCTGTTTGTTTGTCTGGGTATAAGAATTGGCCCACAATCAGCCTCGAGAGTTGCCAAGTGTGACAGAAACTGGATGGGTGAGTGGAGGAAAAGATAAAGAACTAAAGCGCTTTTCTCTCTGTAGGGAAGACAGGTGCTGCTAACTCTCATAACCTGCGAGGTGAAAACTTATGGCATGTTGTCAGATAGCATGGGAATAAGATTGCAATGACAATCTGACTGACATGATGATAATTTCCAGACCCTTTTTTTCTGACTTGTGTTTCCCTAGCTCACGCAGAAGAGGTTAACTATCTGGGTTTTTAAACAAAGAGTGAGATATTGAATAGGTAGGCCTATTCAAAGTATAAGGATTCAAATGATCTGTGCAGAGGAGAACAGAAGAGCACAAGCACAGGAACAAGCTCCACTCATTAGGAACATTAAGACATGTTCATCTTCAGAGCAGCTGCAGTATTCATGCTGCATAAAACATCAAGCAAAACTGACCAAGCTGTCACACACACTTCCCACTCATGCTACTATCAAGGATGGAACCAGCGGTGGGCTTACAGTGCTTAAGCAAAGCCCCAAAACTGGCTTCAGTTTCATTTTTGGTTTATCAAAGTGTTGTAATGCACGTTGCAACCCTTCAGAGCTGCTGCCCACTCTCTGAACTTCTCACAGTTACCCTTTCAAAAAAGCAGTGATGGTTTTGGCCTCATATCCATAGACTGTATATAAAATCTTATATACGATCTGCTCGCATCTCTCTGCAGTGTATGTTCCTGTCTTGAATTACTGCTGGTTGCCATAGTGTCATGGTTAGGGCCTGGCTAGTCCGAAATGTGGGGAAAACTACATATCTAGTTACAGAACACCTAAAAACCTACATGCTTGTGTATAAATTGCATCCATGCCCTGAAGAGTTAGCAGTGAAAGTGATGGTAAGTAGTGAATTGCAGTTGTTATCAGAATGAGAATGCAAGCAGGCAAGTGAAACAGCAACAGGAAGAGCAGAGAGAGAGAGAGAGAGAGAGAGAGATGACAGTGGGGACAGACAGGAGGGAAAAGTGAGTGATAGACCTATCATAGAGACAGAAACACATTATAGAAGCCAAGAGGATGGCTGAAATCTGTGTACATGTAAAAGTATATCAACGCTTTTTCATCATTTTAATCAGTATTTATTCTGTCCATGGAGTCTGCAAACTGTCAGGAGTGTTCGGGATGGACGGCATAAGCAAGGGGCAAATTGGATCTTATGAAGTGGGCAGTGCTGTATTACATCACCATTATGCAATTATTTATAATTTCAAATTAGAGAACCAGAGCTCAATAGCCTATCCAATTAACTCTTTATCTGGTTAAGATGTTGGGCTACTGATCAGAAGGTCATGAGTTCAATCCCCAGCACCTCCAAGCTGCCACTGCTGGGCCCTTGAGCAAGGCCCTTAACCATCAACTGCTCAGTTGTTTAAATGAGATAAATGTGAGATGCTCTGGATAAGGGCGTCTGCCAAATGCCATAAATGTAAATGTAAACTCTAACCTGTGCCTCCTATCATGTTAGGTTTCCAATTACTCATGAATGGTGTGCGCAAAAGTGTTACGCACCCTATTTTTTTTAGTACAAACTTTATTAAACTTTATATCAATTCAATTCAATTTTATTTGTATAGCGCTTTTAACAATGGACAGTGTTACAAAGCAGCTTTACAGAAATAAATAAGAATAGATTTTTATATTATGACTTCTACATTATCGAGTCAGTACAAAAACACTTTAGATTTCCAAACATTAATTTTCCAGCATAAAATTAAATGTTATGGAAAACTGTTTGTATGTCAGTAAAGAAAGCAGCAGATTAGGTAACAGACCACGTTTCAGGCAAAAAAACATAATGAAGACTGTTGGGTTTTGCTGTGAAAATAAAATTGTACCTGTACATCTACAGTACTGTGCAAAAGTCTTAGGCACATGCAAAGAAATGCTGTAGAGCAAAGATGGTTTCAAAAATAATGAAATTTAAATATTTCTACATTTAATACTATAAAGAGCAGTAAACAGTAATCAATGAAACAAAGTCAATTTCTGGTGTGACGACCCTTTGATGAAAAAAAATAGTAGTCTCAGGCGCAGTGTGTGCAGTTGTATAAGGAAATGAGCTGTAAGTGTTACTGAGCATCTTGCAGAAGCAGCCTCAGTTCTTCTGGACACTTTGACTGTCGCACTCGCTTCTTATTTCTGCAGCAAAACCCAGCAGCCTTCATTATGTTTTTTTTTTCATATGAAAAGTGTCTCTTATGTAAGCTGCTGCTTTCTGTACTGATATACAAACATTTTTCTATAACATTTAATTTTGTGCTATAAAACTGATGTTTGGAAATCTAAAATGTTTTATACTGACTCGATAATGTAGAAGTCATAAAATACAAATCTATAACAGTTTATAAAGTTTGTACTAAAATAAATCTGTAGATGGAAGCAATGTGGAATACTCAGATGAGATAATGTAAAGAGGGAACTTGGTCTAACGGGGAGATTGAGAGAAAACTTTTTTTTTAAAAAAACAACATAGGGCAAGTTTGTAGCGATAATGTGTCAAACAGCTCAAAGCTACCATCGCTAACAAAAGAAGGCCAACGTGAAACTAATGAATGCACCAGAGCCTGCATTGTAAACAATACACTCACAGAGGTAGAACAGAAGGAAGGAAATGAGACAAGGCTATTTCAGCTTTGGAGGACAGGGCACCTGTAGTTAAAATCTGTAGTCACAAGCTGCTAAGTGGATATTTCCACATGTCCATACAGGTGGTCTGACATGTCTTATGACATGTTAAGAAGTCAGTAAAAGATGATAGTGATATTTATTGCAGATATTGGATATTTTGTATTAAGGTCTCACCACATGTGCCCATGCACACAAAAAAGGAATCCGGGTGATTCTCCCTGCTGGTGTTTACAAGGGGCTACCATGCTTTGTCAATCGCAATTGTTTCTGTTCCCAGGCTTGCTTTGCCGTGAGAGAGAGAGAGAGAGAGAGAGAGAGAGAGATCTCAAACGTGCTGGAATAAATTAGTCAACAGCATTGCATCTTCAGAAATAAGGCCATTAAATAAATAGAACGCGTATTAGATTACATCAGCTCAAATCAGTGCAATTCTGCTCTACCCCACTGAGCTCGAACAAAGTGAACTCAGCTCAAGTCAACTAAACTTGTCAACTCAAATGGTCATTTTGACGGGAAAAAAAAAAAAAAACACAAATTAGCCGGTAGCAAGTAAAGTGAACCTAGCTCAGGTGAACTAATGTTATTGTATATTTAAAACACTGTTGTTTGTTTATAAGGGTTTGCATGGACTGGCTCCTTCATATATCTCCGAGCTCCTTTTGTTCCGCTGTAATGCCTCCAGGGAACTTCGATCAACTAGTAGTCTTCAGTTGATTGTTCCAAGGACACGCTTGAAATCAAAAGNATGGTCATAAGTAAGCGCTGTGGCATAACTGTAGTGTACTATCTGTTGCTGTGTTCTATGTTTACTTTGTATTTTTGCTCTATGCTTAAATTTTGTACAGCACTTTGGCCAACAGCTGTTGTTCTTAAATGTGCTTTAGAAATAAATATGACTGACTAATGTTAAATTAACTCTAGCGGTCTATAGTATGTTTGTCTATACCAGTTACATTTAGTTAATAGCAGCATGTTGTGTTTTCAGTTGCCAGTTTCGTGTGGGTGCAATGGCACAAAAAGAGTGAAATTTGAAATTTAGATCACCCAACTTCAATATAGCAAAAACTCAGTTATAACTACTTAAAACCGGTTCACGCCAACTTAGTGGTAAATACGCTGCTATTTTAACCAGCATTTAAAGCCACAACAACGAATATGAAGTTCACAGCACTCCTTCCAGAGAAGACTTAACTCGATTGCGTAATGCGAACTCTTTATGTGTAATGTTTATACCGCTTCTCTTGAAATATTCCCATATGTAGAGTGAAAATGTGAATAATGCATTAATAACAGTTCAAACATTTATACTTAAAACACATAAAAAATAATACTTGCTTATTTTGTTTATTTGTAAAAAATAATGTTTGAGATGTCCAAAC
The DNA here is from genome assembly GCA_037577455.1 of Pangasius macronema. Classification (NCBI taxonomy): domain Eukaryota; kingdom Metazoa; phylum Chordata; class Actinopteri; order Siluriformes; family Pangasiidae; genus Pangasius; species Pangasius macronema. The sequence continues at coordinate 18,411,306 of CM074950.1, forward strand.
TAGGCCAGGAGTCTCTGAGGAATGGCTAATCTCTCTCTCTCGCTCTCTCTCTCTCACACACACATGCACACACACACACACATACTCATTCACTCACTCACTCACTCTGTCTTTTCCTTTGGTGGGCAGTAATGTCACCCCAGGGCTGTGGTGACTCAGTGGTCAAGGCTCTGGCTTAACAGTTGGAAGGTTGCGTGTTCAAATCCCAGCACGGTCAAGCTGCCACTGTTGAACTCAGGAGCGAGAGCAATTAACCTTCATCTACTCATCTCGACTGTAAGTTGCTTTGCATAAAATCATTAAATGTGAACAACAACAGTGTGCAGCACTTAGAGTTACTAAGCGTGGGTTTTCTAGTGACTGTGAAAGATATGTTTCCTCTGGATTAACCCTTAGTTAAAGGTTTACTAAAAAAAATGTTTTTAGTATGTTGTTATTGCATATAGGAGGAGAAAAAAATCATTTATTAAAAAAGATCTCTGAATCTGAATATGTAAATATGTATATAAATAATTACATTATATTATATACAGTCAGGTCCATAAATATGGAAAGAAGCAAAGTTTTTGTTGTTTTAGCTGTCTGCCACAGGATATTGGAGCATTTAGATAATGGATATGAGCTTTTAGCTTTAATTCGAGGGTATTTACATCCCAAGAGCAGTGAAGAAATTATAACACTCTTTATATATGTGGTCCCGCCTTTCTAAGGGAGTAAAAGTCATTGGACAAACTAACAATCATAAAATAAATTGTTATATTTAATACCTGGTTGCAAATCCTTTGCTGTGAACGAGTGCCTGAAGTCTGGAACCCAAAGACATCACCACATCACCACTCTATCAGGTTTTTACTGGAGTTGTCTTCAGTTCCTGCTTGTTCTTGGGGTGTTTGCCTTCAGCAAGTGAAATGCATGCTCAAGTGGTTTCACGTCAGGTGAGTGACTCGGCTGTATCTACTCTGGTGAAGTCTTTTCTTGATTGTTGACTTTGACACTGATATGCCTTCCCCCTGGAGGGTGTTCTTGACCTGGCCAACTGTTGTGAAGGGGTTGTTCTTACCCAGGAAAAGAATTCTTGGTCACAGTTGGTTTCCGTGGTCTTTTGGGTCTTTTGGTGTTCCTGAGCTCACCGATGTGTTCTTTCGGTTTAAGAATGTTTGCTAACTGTGTATATTACACAGAGCAATTTATTTTTAAAAATTGTTATTTAGTATGAAGCCAGTTTGCAAGTTTGTAGGTGTTTCACATGAAAAAAAATTCACACGCATGTAGTGTGTGTGTGTGTGTGTGTGTGTGTGGGCGGTTGGGTTGGTGGGTTGTCTGAGCACCAAGTGAGGGCTCCGTCAGTGTTTCACACCTCTTCTACTATATAGGTCAGTTGCCATGGTGAGGCTGACCAATTTCACAGGAGTTACTTCCATTTTTTTCCCTGCACATGACAGAACCAATAAATGTGTGTGTGTGTGTGTGTGTGTGTGTGTGTGTGTGTGTGTGTGTGTGTGTGTGTGTGTGCATGTGTGTTTAATCATCGTGGGGATCCACATAGGTAGGAATATCTGATAGTTTTTACCTTGTAGGGACATTTGGCTGGTACCCACAAGAAAGGAGGAAAACTTTTTTTTTAATTTAGAAAAACTGCAGTTTTGTTTTTTTAGCTATTAAAATGAACGTTAGATTTAGGTGTAGGCATTGTAGGCATTGAATAGCTGCATTAATAATGGACGTCCTCACAAGGACAGTAAGATGTGTGTTTGTGTCAGACATACATTAGATTATAACTTTAAATATAGAAAGAAAGAAAGAAAGAAAGAAAGAAAGAAATAGAACCTGTCCTCTTATTTCACTTGTTGCGTCCTTTTAGGCCACACCCCCTCAGACATGCCCTGTACCTCCATCTGCCAGGTGTGCATTTCAGGCCTCTCGTACTTCGCCTGCCAAATGTGTGACTTGAGAGTTTGCTAGCTGCAGAGTAAAGGTGTGTCCATCCCCAGACCTTCCCCAGGTGTGCCAGGTGTGCAATGCAAGCCATGCCATCAATAATTCAAAAGCTTTCCAAAGTGTCAAGATTAAGAGAGGGAAAATGATTAAGAGGGGGGATAATGATTAAGAGGGGGAAAATGGCTTTCTTGTATACATGCTTTTCTCCTATTATATGATGAATAATTTGAATGCTTGATTCTTCAAATTCATTGGTCTCGGCTAAGGCATGGCTTTGTTCACTTGTGTTGTGGAAGACAGACAATCGCCCCAAATAATCTTTATAACTGTATTTATTTCATCCAATAAATAAATGTAAACAATTGTGGCCTGGCTCTTTAAGCCTCTTCTTTCAAAAATCCTTCAAATACCAGTAAAGATAAAAACCAGATAATGAGCCCAAATGAAGGGTTTGGTTTTTTTCTACTCATTATTTTCAGTTATTACTTCATGGTCAGTGGTGGATTAGAAAAAAAAAACAACAAAAAAACAACTTTGACACTATTACTAGTGAGACTTATTTTTTTTTAAATAATAATAAGGATTAATCTCTGAGTTTGACACAAATGTGGAATTTAAGGCCTTTTTCTTTTCTCATTTTTATAACAAAAAAAAGGGTTTTGTCCCACACATTGTCCACAGAGAAATAAAAAAAATTAATAAATAAAACTTAATAATAATAATAATGAAAATGTCATTTTTACTCCTTCTCAACCAATTCATTTTACTCTGCCACTACCAGCTCCACCTCATTCTCCTCCTCCCCTCTCTCCTCTTTTTAGCCTTTTCTCCTATTCTTTCATTTCTGCCTCCTCCACTGATTCCTCCTTCGCCTCCTTCTCCTCCTACTCGTTCTACTCCTTACTATTTTATTGCCATGTTTCCCTCTAGTATCTCCTCCTACTTCACTCGCTCCTCCTCCTATTCCCTCTGCTTTTCCGCCGTGTCTTTTTTTTCCTCTTCCTGTTGCCCCTCCTTTTTCCACCTCCTGTTCTTTTCTCCTCCTCCTTCAGCTCTGCTCATCCTCACACTGCGCTCTTACGTTAGAGTGGAAAGAGACGGGGTGATGAGCTGCAGACTGTAAAGGAAAAAGGAGTGACAGAAAGAGAGCAGCAGGTGGATTTACAGGTAAAACCCTGGGTTTATTTCTAACTGGACCACAATCATTTGAGATGCTGTTATTACTTGGTGGGTTGTTTAAATATTCTTGAAGTTTGAAGCCTAAAGGGAACATAGTAAGTCAGAGACAGTTTGCTTTGACAGGATGCTGTTTCAATTTTAGTCCAAAGTCTTGTTAAGTCCAGTTCCCTCGTCTTTCTGCTGGTGCAACCAGGTAAACTTGATGGCATTTTAAAGCCGCTCTGTGCCACACATTCAGAGAGGGCATCTATCTCTTTACTTTACAATCCATCTCTTTATCTTTGAGAAATTTGTTTTATATCTTGATGTGTTTATGAACTTATGGACTTGTTTCCCTGGAACTGAGTACATATGGACCTCTCTGGATTACTAGCAATAACTAACCATTTTAACAGCAGAAGGAAAAAGAGGGGATAAATGAATAGGTATTGGCTGATGTGTGATAAAATGTGGTGGCAGAATCTACAGTAATGAAGAAATGATTGGATGAGATCACAGGAATGTGTGTGTGAATATGGACATAACAGTAACAGCAAACTTTTAGTACCAAAGGCTTATTAACAGGCATCTAAACTTATATATAAATGTACATAAAATATATACACAGTCGAATACTATATAGCTCATCCAAGAAACTTCCGTCAACTGGATAACGGAATTAAGCAGCAGCAATGATGTGCATAAAAGAGGTGAAAGAGACAGAATTAGAGACCGAATTTCTGGAAAGAAAGTTTGATTATTAGAGTGATATTTTGTGGGAAAGTCTCTAATGCTCCAGAGAAATTTAACACAGCCACCATCACGCTAAGACGGGGTGTTAATACGTGTGTTTATGATTAACACCCCAATCAGTTCAAGTGAAGGTCTTTAGATGAGCTTTATATAGACATTATGTTCTGATGTAGCTTTTTCTTTCTTCTGCTTCTCCTTTTTTTTTAAATAATGGCCATTTATTCATGTGTGTGTGTGTGTGTGTGTGTGAGCATGTTTTTATATCTTGCTAGGGACCAAATACCTCCACACATATAGAACATTTGGCTATTCCCCACAAAGAAACTACAGCTTTTATTTAAAAAAAAAAGAAACTACAGCTTTTATTTAAAATAAATAAATAAATAAATAAATAAATACATACATACATACATACATACATACATAAAAGAGCCAAAAGGTTTCCACCAATTTTAGGCTTTATGGAAGGTCCCCACAAGGATAGTAAGAGAAAAGTGTGTGTTTTGTGTGTTTGCCTTTGTGGCTGCTTATGGGCTTTGGAAATATAATCCTAAATTCTTCTTTTTTAAAATCATTATTTTAATTAACCCTTTACTGCACATTGTTGCCATATGGCAACAATTTACAAACTACCCCCCTAATTTGTTTTTTTTTAAATTTTGAAATATATTTTTATTTCTTGAACTAATTCAAGTAATAAAAATCCATAAAAAATAAATAAATAATTCATGCAGTAGAGGGTTAATATTAAATGAATATAGAGAATGTTAATATTTAGAAATTGTTTGCTTTTGCACGTTTAGTGGTTGTTTGTGTGAATGCAGTGCATTGATGCATTTTCCTACAGTCTTCAGAATGAATAGCAGATGAATAAAAAAACAGGGTTTATTTTCATTTTAAAGCTCTCTCTCTTTTCTCCCAGAAATCTTTCATTCTGAGATCCAAACTGCGGCTAGTTTTCATATTGCTTAGCTTCTAGGAGTAAATTGGTGTGTGATAGCTGGGTTTCACATGAAAAGGGTAATTAAGCTTTCAGCTTTGCAGAAAGTCACACCTGTCCATCACGCCTGAGCATAATGGTCTAATTTTGAAGAGTGTGCTTGTTTCTGTGTGTATGTGTGTATGTGTGTGTCTGTGTATTGTGTAAGTGAGCTTTCTTCATCTCCAGAATTTCTTTCTTTAGCATTTCTTCCTCTCGGCAATCCTGTATTTAATTCTCCTTTGTTCATTTACCATTGGTTGAATTCAACATTCAACATTCAAGGGATGTTAATATCACTTCAGACTTCATTAGGATAAATGACCCAAACAATTACTCACGTTCTGTTGCAATTTCATTCTCAGAATTGTGAGCGAAACATTTTCTGAATGTAAACAGGAGCAATAAAGCACTAGGCTATAAATGTCTTTATTTGGATTAGGTTTGTTTCCATTGACTTCTCCACTGGTATATGACAGGTGAATTACACTGCAGTACTCTGCTAGTGAGTTAGGCAGAGTGAGCATGTTTGTAAATCTGTGTGCCAATGTACCAGGCTGAAATGAATTTAAGCTAGCTACCTAGTGTTAGCTTGCTTTAAAGAACCTAGCTAGACAATGATGGGCAGTCACTGGAGTATGTTAGCTGAACATGAATTGCTGTAGCTTCAGAAATGTATAGCATTATTAGGTTGGTTCACATTATTAATGGCTGAAAAACTAACCCCTTAATGTGTCTTAAATCATATGGTTTTGTAACTACTATGAATTATTCAGTAACTACAGTGAAACTATTAGGAAAAGATAGCTACACAGGTGAAGAATGCAAGTCACAAGCCTTATGGCTAATCCTTGAGGGTTGGTGACCCAACTTTAAAAAAAATATTTCGTGATTATATGATAAAGCTGGGGGTCGAAAGAATAAGTTTGGGATAAATGATGTGGCGTGTTCCAGTCTCTCCATTGGCTGGCACTCTCAGAATATTTACCAAAGCACAATCATTCACATTTTAATGCATTCATCCTTTTGACTGATTTTTTCCTTATCTGGACCTAAGATACTACGAAATGTACGGTATGTTTTATGTTCACTGACCATAGTCACCCAGGTTCTTGTATTTCAGAGAAACAATTTGCATGGAGAAAATGTGATGGAGAGAGAGAGAGTTGTGTGTCCTCATTCAGATCTGAGTGACAGAAGAAAAGAAGTGTATTATGTTTCTTCTAGTGTGTAACCTGCTGTGATGATTATCTATTATTCACACACAACCACTTCTGCATGAGTCAAACGTGCAGGTAAAGTGGTGCTATGGTCATATGCTAATGGTTCTGTCAGTATCCTACATGTATACTTTCCTAACACATATCTCCTATTGATGATGTTTAATATTAACCAAATAGAGCTGATATGGAATGATATGGGGAAAAAAAGCAGATTACAATTAAATTGTTAGACTGGGGCTGGACCACCATGTCCACCATGTCCTCGCTGTCTGAGACTGGAGGTCTCTTCATAACCAGCTCTTCATAACCAGTTTGTCTATTTGGCAAGCCTCCAACTCTTCTAGGATTTTTTTTTCTCAGAAGAGAGTAAAAAAAAACAGGTCAGTACAACTGAACACAGCTTATTTATCTTGTGGTTTCAATGAATCAAGGCTCCTGAATGGCATGTTTACCCTATCCTCATGATGCCCAAACCACCCAAAGCCTAGCGATCAAGAGAGCATAACTGACCTGGCTTTCAGGCGGTAAGGAGTTGGTATAGTATCCTTTCTGTCAATTAAAATCACACTGGCTAGTCATCAGTGTCTGTGAGTTCAGGTATTTGTAAGAGGACAGTTACTGTTCTCCTCCCAGCGTGTTCAGCTTCCATGTAATGTTTCATGAAGGGCAGTTTGCAAAGATGCAGTGGTAATGCAACACATGTCTGTGCACATAACAGAGCTACAGTTCAAATGTGTGGGTTTAACTGAGTTTTGCAGATATATTTATGCAAAAACCAATAATTATCTGGTGAGTGGGCTAGAGTAGCATAAAGTAATGCTCGCCATTCAAGCAACTCCTCATTGTGAAGCAGTATTTATATATGCCATCCCAAAACCACGTTCTTTTCCTGTTTTCTGTTTCTTCTAATAAGAGCCCTCCTGTCAATCACTAGCATTTGAGACACATCCAAATATCATATGCTTCTCTTCAGTACGTGATATTGTACATGCTGCTTTCAACCAATTACTTAATAACTTAATGTTATACAACAGATAGACAAGAGTTTAATAGAACATCTAAAAGTAGAAGGTAGAGAAAATTATACCAAAGTGATGTAATTTATTATTTTTTTTTAGATCAGGACGATCCAATTGAGCAGTCATGTGAACTGAGAATGGCGCACAAGTTATTTCTTAGTCTGAAGTGAGAAGCATTAAAACGATTATTGCAGTAAATATTTTTGACAAATACAGCATCCTGACACCTTGTTGTTTACAATTTCACTTTATTATCCAAGTTTCACAAAATAGCTATTTGTTCTACAGAACACAGACCCCACATGGCACATCAGACCAAATGTATAGCCCACTGGCTTGTTGCATCCAGTCCTCATGACCTTGCAAAAAGTAATACTGGAATGGCCCACAGGAACTATTACTCAACAGACCAGACCCATATTGTAGCGGCCACCCATGCTCTGCACACACCACTGTACATGTGCTAGGGCTTCACAACTCACAGTGCTGAAACGCTGCTTAAAATCAACATCTATCTACTGTGTTGTGTGTCAGACTGGCATCTAAAAATGATTCAGGAATGTGTTGGGTGTTGGCAGTGGCATTTCTGGCTCAAATCAAGAAAGTTTTTTTGATCTGTAAAATTAAGACTTAACACTTGAGAAGTGTAATGCGCTTATGCATTTTGGGTGCATGCCATGCAGTAAAAGGCGTGATGATTGCACAAATGTGTTATTTAATCATTCAGTGCATGATATACCTTCAGCCATGTTAGTAATGTTGCCATAAAATCCCTTTATGACAATTCAACTAAAAATTATTATGATTAAACAAAAACCAACCAGATCTATTCTTCATTTCTAAATATAGGGGGATAGTAATGATTAGTTTTTAATATAAAATAATCGCCTTAGGTTATGGCCCTTCACAATGCTGATGTGGGCAGAATCTGAGTTTGACACCCCTGACTTTCACATATTACCTTAAAAAAGCAGGCAGATCAGACCAGTAGACAGTAAATCTAATGATTTAAGACCAGACTTTCTATTTAGTTGATGGTGCAGTAAACCTCACCTTCTATTGCTAATTTAATTGATTGTTGTGTTAACCAGACACAGTGGTTTCCTCCCTTTAGCTTGCTCCGGATGGGACACCAGTCTATCGCAGGCTTCTACGCACACACTCATTCACAGCTATGGCAAATTAGCGTAGCTAATCCACCTACTGGCATGTTTTTTTTGGGGGGGGGGAAGGGAGGTGGGAGGNGGTTAGAACCCCGAGCTCACCCGAGCTCCCCGCTGTGCCACCCGAGACACTATTGTCTCTATATATATATATATATATATATATATATATATATATATATATATATATACATGAAATTGCTGGTTTTCAGGCAACTTTCTTTTTCAGATCATTTCATTTTGAGTGACATCCATCATTCTGGCCGGATGTGTTTTCTCATTTTTGTTGCCTCATCATGTATTGTTTCCCTTTTGTCTCATCTGTCAGTTCATGGATAAAGGATGATAGACAGGATAATGAACAAGGGCTCTGGGGATCAATCAGTGACACTGCACTTCCTGTATCAGTCTGTCAAATGCTGCTCGCTCACACACACACACACACACACACACACACACACACACACACACACACACACACACACACACACACACAGTAGGGTATTCAGAAAGGTAACAACAAGAAAACTATTGATCAGGGCAGCAGTGCGTCCTCAACTAAAGTCTAGCCTTCAGAATAAAAAATTAATTTGAATAAAATTTGATTCTTTCTTGAAAAAAATGATTGAAATAAACTAAATTATCTGGCAATATGTCAAGAATATTCTATGTTTAGTATATTAGTAAACATCTAGACATAAGCATAATCATAAGAAATAAACATAATATTGTTTGGGTTTTTTTGTGATCTCATGATAAGAAAATTTGATTAATATTCCTGTATTCAGGATATTTTTATTTGCTAAGGTCAAAATTTGTACTGTGAAAATCAGATAATGATGTTGGTCAGTAGCACCACTTTTAACCTGACTGATGGCTTGATAATTACGGCTATGTTCTTATATATGGCTAGTCTTTTAATTTAAAAAAAGAAAAAATATATATGCTCAAATCCCCATGTTCTTGATTACCACATAGAAACAAATGCCATAGTATACAATTTGATATAACATGAAAAATTAAAATAAAATAAAACATGAGACTATTGAATTAATTTTGCATTGGGTACAAAAGGTCTGCACGAACAGAACAGACATAGTAAGTGTTATAATTATAACAATTCATAGTGTGCCCAGGATACGGAGACTTTAGCATATTGAAAACCAGTATGTTAGTGTGCTAGGGTGCTTGCAACCCACACGCGTACCGCTCTTGGCTTGGACTCAACAGATATTCTGGCTAATGGCTGTGTCTCAGCCTCACCATCTGTCCCTCTACTCCATCTCTCGTATCATCTAACACATACACACGTGTACACACACTCATATCATATACACACACATTTGGGATTCTCTACACTTACGATTTCCATTCAAACACAGCTTTGGAGAGCTCACACCTGGAAAAGGAGGGTTTTCAGTGCTTTCCCTGTTGATTATTAAATTACACCAGTATAGCAGTACTGTAACCCTGCAGAAAGCAGGAATATATTTGCATCAGGGAGGGCTTGGATGGAGAGTGTGATGTTATCCTGCTTCCTTTATGCTCTCATTGGTATTTCCTGTAGATCTCCTATCCATGTTCTAAATCGTATAGCAAACAAGAAGGCAAACAAACAGCAGGCTCAACTGTATGTCTACATACTCATTTTCCCTGTGCTGGGGAACTATGCACAATCTATAATATACTAATAAAGACCAAATTCAAACAAAATTCACATTTTTATAGCATGAATACACACAAATATATATATATATACTGTATATATACAACTGAGCATCCTCCATCTTTTTGGCAAGTTTTTGCACATGTTTATGCTGCTACATAGGCTGCTACTCTTACGTTTACACTTGTGTTTACACTATTTCACTATTTCAGCTACTTGTATTGTACTCTTGTACTCTTTGCACTATTGTCACTAGGTTCACTTTTATACAGAACTGTGTACTGGGACTTATTTTGCCCATTATCTGTCCCAGTAGTCATTGTACTGTCTTGTGCTGTCTGTACATGTTTGCACTTGTGCACTTTGTGTATGTATTATGTAGTCCCTTGTAGTTCTGTGTTGTTCTGTGTTTGTCTAATGTAGCACCTTGGTCCTGGAATTGCGTTTCACTATGTACTTGTATATGGTTGAAATGAAATGGCTTGAGCCGACACACCACATAATTTAAATCCAACAATAACCAGATAAAAAAAAGAGTATAATCATTGCTAGGGTAAATCAGTCAGAGGTAAAGCGCTTTATTTTTATTGCATTTTGTAGTTTCTCAGTAACATAGCAAGCTGTCATTTGTGACTTTGTATTAACTTCAAGAAAGAAAGAAAGAAATAGAAAGAAAGCTCCCCCCCCCCCCCATCACCCAGCAGCTAAACACAGAGTCACAATACTCTACATACAGAAACCCAACAGTGTCCTGACTTAAGTAACAGACTTGCGGTGATAAAATGATTCATTCCTTTATACTGATTAAAAATGTCTGATAAGTCGATTGGAATGCCACGTACTGCTAGAAAGGGTTAAACAACATAACATGAACCTAACAACATGAACATGAATGAAAAAAAAAACTAGCTTGCTTACAAATTACTCCACAATGCAGCTGTGTAATTTACAGTCTCCTCATGATGTTACGATTTGCTCTGCTCATGTGACAGCTCATTAAAATCCAAGAATTCACATATGGTACAGCTGTTGTATTTTGTGAGCAGTGGGCCAACAGGTTTCAGAAACAGAAACCACCAGAAGCATGACAACATAGTCAGCTGCTTTTTTCACCATCTCCATGATCCACTGATGTCTGATGAAAGCGATGTTCAACAAGCACATTTGCTTGTGACAGTCAGGTGTCCACATACTTTTGGCCGTATAGTGCATGACACTATTAGTATCTCATGGCCACATGAATTATAGGTACATGATATAAATAAAATAAATACTTTCATGGCCTGTTCAATCACGTGCTGCATCTCTCAACAGCATCTTCACTGCTACCTTAGCTACATACTTGTGTTAAAGACGAACCCCATTAGACTCCTCTAATCAAGAATCATGGTAGCCTGAAATACACACGGGTAATGCTAATAATCTGAATGTGCTGCCTCTGAGGCTAGCTCTGAATATACAGAACTTTCCTTACGCAAGCGCTGATGTAACTTTTCAACTTTAGTCACCAACTGTATATGGCCCATTGTTCTTAAACTATAGTATTTTTCTCGATTTTTGTTTATTTTATTTTTTTCAGCACTTTGCAAATCATTGTATAGCACCATAAATAGACTTCTCATGAACAACATGAAATATTAAGGCAGAAATATTAAGGTTTTACTTTTGAATATTACAAAAAATAAGACTGGACATAAGACTAAGCTTAAACTAGAAGCACAAACGTATAGATAAATACAGGGATGCTGTTATCAATATATTTGGACCGGTTTTTAAAAGGGACTTTATTGAGACACTGATACAAAGCAAATAAAACAGAGCATAAACATTGCATTAGGTTATGAGTTCACAGCCCTGTTATAAACTTTGTTAGAACTGTATTTGCATGAGGGAGTGATTTTTTTCTTTTAAACCAAAGATCACTGACAGAGCGCATCCATGCTCCTGATAGGCCGAGACTGCAACTTACATTTTACTTCCATTTTTACAACCTTCTCTTTTACTTATGAGCTACTTTGCATTTGTGTGTTTGTTAAAAAACTTAATGATAAGCTGAGAAAAAGCTGCACAAAATGTGTGAGTGAAGCTTTTATTGCTCATCAGACAACTAAAGAGATACCCTTTGTTTGAGTGTAGGTTTTTGTGGGAGAGTTTTGAAATGATATTGGATTGCTTTTGGCAGATCCTGGCAACAATTCCCATCAAGAAATGCAATCATAAGTTGTCAAGATGCAATTGAGACATATGAAAACACTGTACCAGGTGTGAATGACTCTCCATCTCGGCTGTTAATATCAATAGTACAAGACAATACGCAATCAATAGTACACTAACTGTGGTGTTTTCTTTAGTGCTTGTCCTCCACACACATGATTAGCACACTATTGCAAGAGTTTTTAGATTCATGAGTCTTAGCTGCACCACTTAGTTGTAAATAGCTATACGATTTACAGAATAACACTACTGGCTTTGAGAGAGAGAGAGAGAGAGAGAGAGAGAGAGAGAGAGAGAGAGAGAGAGAGAGAGCATTATAAACTGTTAACCATCACATTACATGAATGTATGTGAAATTGATTTGGCTTCTTCATATTTTCGGATTGTTATTATTTAATCAATAATAGAAGTGGTCAGAAAGACATGTCGCATGCTGGTATACAAACAATCTAACGTGACACACATTCCTTGTGTGCATTTTAGAGCTGCATTCATATTGACCAATATGCCTAGTTACTTATTGTTGAACGTTTACTATGATTATAATGAAATATTAATATAGTTATACTATAATAAAACTATTTTTAACATAATCCTGATTATCACCATTCTGGTTTGTTTTGCGATTTTTACTACAGCAGTAGTTCATGAGTGACTATAAAGCTAGATCATAAATAATTAAAAATGCACACGATTGATGTCTAAAATATAATCCGAATAATCCGAATTACTGGAATTTTATTAGCGAAAATGAAAACTAAATTACTCAATACAAACAAATTTAAAATAAAATGCAATCAGATATCGCGTAGCTCAAATGACTGTGGAGGCTTGTGCCTTCTTTTTTAAACAGGCATCCAAAGTACTCAATCATTAGCATTTTAAGCCTTTTCTGTTCTCTGGCTGCCTTCAAGGTTCTTATTCCATTTGGGGGTTACGCAGATGCTGAGTTTAGAGAGGCTAGTGAACATCAGACAGTTTTTAATTGTGTATGTGATTTTTTTTTGGCCAGATGGCTGCTGAGTAGAGATATGAGCCTCCACAGACAGACAGCAGGACCTCAGATTAGCAAGAGTGAATGAGAGTTACAAAGGGAAAGAAAAAAGCAAGAGTGAAGGAGAAGGCAGCCAGTGAGTCTCAGCATGCTCTTACCTCCATATTACCATGTGCAGCAAATCAAAATGAACACTAATTTACCCATGAGCCTGAGCCAATACGAATGCTTACGTCAGTGTGTTAGGTAGAGAGAAACATTTCTAGGCAAATGGTCCTCCAGCCCTGTGGTTCTCAAAGTAGGGTCCAGGGACCCCAGAGGTCTGTGAAGCATTGGCACGTCCACAATTCTTTTGCATTTAGTTACAAATCACAGACCACTTTTATAAATGTAATTATATTTATTGAAGGTTTTGATAGTTATTAGCCTATTTGTGTGTTCACTTGAAATGAACATGTTTAATCCAAGCCCCAGTAACCTCAAAAAAACTTGTAGCTCTATAAATAATGTGAGTTTGAATCAAAATACATTTAGCGTATTTGACACATTTTGAATAGTTGGATTATGCCCATTAAATTAATCTGTACCAAGGGGGTCATTGGAATAGATAGCTAGATAGCTAGATAGATAGCTAGCTAGCTAGATAGATAGATAGATAGATAGATAGATAGATAGATAGATAGATAGAT
>CM074950.1:18425201-18439644 GCA_037577455.1 Pangasius macronema
GTAATTATATTTATTGAAGGTTTTGATAGTTATTAGCCTATTTGTGTGTTCACTTGAAATGAACATGTTTAATCCAAACCCCAATGACTCAAAAAACTTGTAGCTCTATAAATAATGTGTTTGAATCGAAATACATTTAGCGTATTTGGCACATTTTGAATAGTTGGATTATGCCCATTAAATTAATCTATACCAAGGGGGTCATTGGAAGATTCTATCGATATAATCCATAAAATAACAATTGCTGCCTTCAAAATGTTTCAGATACCCTGCTCAATTTTTATTGACTCCCCCAATTAGCTCAGAGGCTATTCAAACAAGCTAATTATGAAAAAAAGAACATAGCTGCTTTCAGATTATGGAGATCAATCTCAGATTTTATGAATAAATATATGAAATACTGTATTAAAATGCTGGTTAAAGGGACAAAGTAATAACCAGTGACACACACACACGTGTGCAAAGCAAGCACACACTATTTATTTCACCGATAATTTGCTTCCTAGCATGTTTTTTTTTTCAAGAGCCTATTAAGTGCTAATGTTGTTGTGTTTATAGTTAATGCATGTCTATTTTTCTTTGTTGCCTTCACGGGAGTTGATTGTGAGTCTATGAAAATCTATAGCATGGCCAGAGAGGCAATTTAAATGCTAATTTTGCCAATGAGAAGGTCAGCTAACATTTTGGATGGAATAATGAGGGTTAGCACAAAACAAGTCAATTGAGATGCTAATTAAAATGTAGTGTCAGGTTTGGACTGTACAATTCTTTCCACATGGGTGAATCTTGGCTAATTAGTGGGAAAATTGGAATTTGAATCTTATTAAAAAGTAAGGATATATGCATGGATAAACTGATTGATAGATAGATTGATGGATTGACTTTTGACACCTTAAGGTAAATGTCATTGACCCTGACGCCAGTTCCTGCACCCAGCTCCATCTCCACCTTAAATACACTGGGAACATTGAGCACAGATGATTGAATTACTTGGGTTTTATTGGCATCTTTGGCTTTATAATTGAACAGAACAGTAGATATATGGAAGTAAATTTATTTATGGCTTTCTAAATAGGTACCAATCTGAGAGAAATAAATGAGGTTTCTCTGCTTATATTAAACCTGTCGGTGTGTGTGTGTGTGTGTGTGTGTGTGTGTGCAGTAACAGTAGAGACACGTGAATTTGCTAGTGCAGGTGTTCCATAACAAGGGGTCATTACCCTATGTGGTGTTGCTTGATTTAGAAATGGGATCTTGAGAGAAACTCACAATCTCCTCTTTTGTTTTATTAATTTATTTACAAATGAATATTATGAATATTATGAAAATGGCTGTTATTGAAATTTGCTGAAAGTCACATTCTGACAAGTAACAAGGAGAACACTGAGAGACTCTGTGCAGCCTAAGTCAATATGTTGAATATTCAATAAGTTGAATATGGATTTACAAGTGTGATGTTAAATAACAAGGGGATATCAAAATGTCTTGTGTTTGACAGAGTTTTGATACACTGCAAAAAACAAAGAACCCAGATGTTTCTTTTCATATCCTGAAATGATCATCCCCTTTGCAAGTTCCTATATGGGTAAAGCTCGATTCAGTACTCTTGCCTGCACTAAATCATTTGAATCTGGATGTGACAATGTAAATGAGATGAAGTGAAGTGAAGTGTCTTGTGGCCAAGTATGGTGACCCATACTCAGAATTTGTCCCTTGTGCCCTTTCAAACACAACTCCTGACTTTGAAAGGCTGCTCACCCTTCCAGCAAAAGTCAGTGCAAGGGCATTCCTATGCTTTCAGTTTTCACTTAATTTACACATGTTGCTGACATTTTTAATCGCACTNATTTTGTTAATCCATTTATTTCTGTAAAGCTGCTTTGCGACAATGTCCATCGTTAAAAGCGCTATACAAATAAAACTGAACTGAACTGAATTTGATTAAACATTACAATTATACTAAATGATAAATCTAGAATAAAAAAAAGTAGAGTGATAAAGGCTTGGGGTTGCATAAAAATTCTAATGTCTTTTTGGGGTTGTTGTTTTTTCCATTCTATTTGAGCCAAAGCTTCGGTAACGCTGAACCACATATGGTTTACACCATTCTTGTCAAATATTAACATATTAAATCCTTCTTTGAAATGTTATCTTGTCTATCCATTTCTCTTATATGGACTTGAATCCCATTCAAGTTGATAGGACTGAAAATACCTGCCAGGGAGCATTGCCAAGATGTCCACCGAGTGGACAGACTTTACTAGAAAGACTTTGGAGTGTGTGAAAGAGAGAGAGTGACAGAAGCAGTTTGCCAGCTTTTGTGGTACCCCACTGTCATTATACATGAGGCAGGCTTTAACCTTCTTATCAGTAGACAGAAAGAGACAGATAGGAGAGAAGCACAGAAGGTCCCAGATTAAAAAAAAACTTATCATTTATCAACTCCCAAAACACACTCAGAAAAACAGCACCACATCCAGGGCTCAGTCTGGCTGTTTTTGCGATATTTAAATCTGGGTTGACTCTTAAATTACGCCGTTAAATTAGTAGGGATGCTAGCTAACTAAATAAATGATTCATGTGAGTTTTTCAATAGTAGCTAGATTTTTGATGTCCATGGAGATAGGACTGGTGGATCCCCCTTTGCTTGAATGCACCATGCCCCTGGAAATACAATGGGTTCCAAAAGTCTGAGAGTACTAGTGAAAATGCTCCTGATTGGCATTCTTTTTCAATTTAACACAAAGGATTTCATTACAAATGATATTATCAACAACAAATTGAGTGAAAAGTAAAATCTTTGAAATATTCACATGAATTTCAGAATTTCTTAGAATTTGGTATGTCCCCTTTTTGCTTTAACGATAGTGTACACATGAGCTGACACACACTCCACAAGTTTCTGCAAAACCTGATGATCCGTGTTAGATCAAGTCCATTGGCATGTCGTCTGAACACACACTTCAGTTGAAGGGATAAGAATCATAGAAAATCTGACCTTTTGTACAAAGTAGTGGTCAATATCACAAATTTATATAAATTTAAATAGTGACCTAGAAATTGTGCAAAATCTTGAGTACTGAATAGTCAAGATGTTGCACATTTTCTCTTTTTGTTTTACAATTTTCAAACTTTCTGTTTATTTCTAGTTTTATATTTTTAAAAATTCCAGATTTTCAATGTGGTGTCAGACTTCTGGACCCCGCTATATTTTACAGTTGAACTACTGACCACAACAAAATATATACCAAATAACATTTGCCAGGCTCAAATTGTTGCACTACATTATATGTAATCTCTCTCTCTCTCTCTCTCTCTCTCTCTCTCTCTCTGTGTATTTTGTGCTGGAATTTTCTCATGGTGGTAGAAAGAATGCTGCAAAGCCAGAAAGAAATAAAATCACCAAAGTAACCACCTGTAAGGGACGCAGTTATTAGTCCCACGTAAAGATCTGATACTGTCTAAATAAAGCTCATAAATGAGTATATGAGTAAGTGAGCAAATAAAAGAATGAGTGAGGGAGTAGATTAATAACAATGTGGGTCAAGGGTTTAGAGAACAGGTGAGTAAGATGTTCTTTTATTAGTTATATTAATCCCTAAATATGTTCATTGAATTCAAGTTCTTACTTGGTCAGGATGCCAAGTATGAACTTTTCATTATTTATTGTACACTAATCAGATGTTTCTCCTAGCTGACACTTATTAATGAAGAATCCATCGTTTGGCTATTCATGTGGAATTCTTGCTGTATATTTAATTCAGGAGGCAACACGTTTTTTGCATCTAACAGTAAACATTTTTTTGTGAAATTATAGGTAGACAAAATAGTTTATTAGTGTTTGACAACTGAGAAATAAAGACAGCTTTTATTAGTGTATAGCAGGTCACTTTACTTCCTGAGTCAAGTTTTGTGATGCAGAGGAAAGGGTTGTCAGCAGAGGAATGCCTTATTCGTATATAAAACCAAATTTTCATAGGACTGTGTGTCACTTTTATGGGTTGGGCCGGAAATGAGGAGACAGGAAGCAAGCTTGGGCTCTTTATTTTTCTTAACTATATTTTCACTCAGTGATTTTATTTCACTACGCACATCTACACATACACACACACTCTCTGCTCTGTGCTGCTCAGCTCTCTCTCTCATGGTTCTCACCTCTTTATCTATGCAGCTGCTCAATGAAACACAGAACAGTCATTAGAAAAATCCCACACAGGTGTAGATCCTTACCACTCACTTTTCTTGCCCCCAGCATGTGGACCACCTCGAACATAAACAGCTGAAGTGCCAGATATCAATGAGTGATCCACACGTTGGCATCCTTCATGCAGTGGAGCCACTGGAGAGGGGTATGGTCTGAACAGAGGGTGAAGGCTTGTCCCAACAGATAGTACTGGAGGGTGAGGACCACCCACTTGATGGCCAGGCACTCTTTCTTAATCATGCTGTACTTACTATCTCATACCAAGAGCTTACAGCCGATGTACAGCACGGGATACTCCTCCCCCTCCACCACCTGGGACAACATGGCCCCTCGCCCTCTGTCCAATGCATCAGTCTGAAGTCAGGAGAATGAAAGAGTGGTCCACCACAGAGTGCAGCTTTTATCTCAATAAAAGCCTCCCTTTTTAGTGAGGTCAGTCAGTGGGCTGGTGACATCCAAATAATTAGGCACAAACCTATGATAATGCCCCATAAACTGTCTCATCTTCTTTTTGGTCTTTGGTCTTGGTCAAGCATGGCCGTGAGCATGGACACAAGCTCCTTCGACATCACTTGTTTTTCTGTGTTTGGGCAAACGTTAGGGACAACTGCATACTACCACCCCTGAGGCAATCTCAATGTGGTGTTCTATGAGATTAGTGTGGCTGGGTAGAGGCGAAAACATTTTGGAAAATTATGTCTGTAACTTGGCAACCGAGATTGGGGACAGTGAGAAGTGGTCTCCATAAGGGACCAGGGTCAAATGAGTCACTGATTTTAGATTCACCTTTTGTCCTAGCTCCTCCCTCTCCAGAATGACCATCGCCAAAGCCACGAGGACCACCTCTCTTCTTGGTTAAAGGAGATTGAAGTGGTATATCTGCTGCACTCCACCTTATCCGTTCACTTACCCTCATAGTCAACATGCCCAACTATAATAATATGAGCACTTTATCTCCCTGTGAAAACTTGCATAGCCGAGCATCCTTGTATTTCAGCTGGTATTGACATTCTTGCATCTGTAGCAAATTCTCCTGTGTTAATTGCCCTAATTTGTGGAGTTTTGCTCTCAGGACAAGAACATCCGAAGGTTCCTCCTCCCAATTTTCTCTAATGACATCTAAGATGTCACGAAGCTTGCACCCATATAATATTTAAAACTGGGAGAACCCTGGGGAGGCTTTCAGGACCTCTCATACTGTTTGTCCTCATGTACAAACCTCTGAATGATATTTTAAGATTTTGATTAAACCGCTTGACCAGGCCATCCATCTGAGAATGGTAAACACTGGTACGAATCAAGTTAATCCCTAAGAGTTTGTATAGTTCACAAAAGGTGCACGACATAAATATGGTGCCTTGATCGGTTAGGATCAATCTTTGTCTCCTGCCCATCCCAGGAGATAATTTTGAAGAGTCCCTCTGCAACACTGCATGCTGAGATGTTGCGAAGAGGCACGGCTTCGGGGTATTGGCGTGTGTAATCCACCAAGAACAACACGAAGCGATGCTCTTGTGCAGCCTGTTCCAATGGCCCAACAAGGTCCCTACCAATTCTTTTGAAGGGGACCTAGATCAATGGAAGAGGCAATTGCGCATCTGGGGTGGCTGGCAGACTCACCAGTTGACTTCCGCAACATCCTGTACACCACCTGCAAACATTGCTGTGAATGCCCAGCCAATAGAAGCAGGCCATGAGATGGTTTAGTGTTTTGTCCTGACCTAAATGCCCCGCCTTCAGATTATGATGAGTCGCCTGGAATAACATTTCTCGACGGCTCTTTGGGACCAATAACTGGGTCGTTTCTTCTTTTGCTTGAGTGTCTTGCATCACTCGGTATAACCTATCTTTAATAACCACAAATTAGGGGAAGGAGAGTGCAACGTTGGGCTGAACCTGCTGACCATCAATTACTTTCACTTGATAAAAAGCATGTCTGAGTGTTTCATCTCATGTCTGCTCCAAAGGGAAATCTCAGAGTGGAATAACCCAGAGAGTGGGGAGGATGGGGCCCTTCCCACCATCCATGTATTCCTGACATGGAGTTGATGTCAACAACCCAGGTAACGTCTCCCCAGCCAATACTGTGTACATCCCAGACCATGCTACACTGTTGCAGGGTCCATCCAAACACATTGCTATCAAAAATATCTGAAATGCCAGTCAATTGTCCCCAAAATCAGTGATCTGGTGAGATTAAACTCCATTTTATGTTGTTGTCCCTAGAATTGGATCATGACAGCCACTAGGGGATATTTGTGCACATGCCCATGCACACACCTCACCTTCACCTGGCATGCTGTACCCAATGCCTCACCTTGAACTAGGCATTGGTGAATTGAGGTCAGGTTACAGCCTGAATCCACCAATGCCTTTTATGTACCCCCTTGAATACTGGTATACAGTAGATCCTAGCTCAATTGGAGTGGCCTGCAGCACCTTGGGGACCTAGACCAATGCCCCCATCTCCATCAGGTGGCATTGGTCCTGGAAATGTCCAATTTCCCCTTAATGCTAGCACACTGGCCCAGGCCTTACTCCCACACCTGTGGCCCTGGAGGCAGCAACCTGAGGGGGAGAAGAGGGAGAGGGAAGGAAAGACCGGGTTCGGGGGACTGGTTTCAGGGGAAATGGCCCCCGTTTCCATGGTGCAGGGATAAGGGGAGGGCAGGGAGAAAAAGGGGAAGAATGAGAGTGAGAGGGAGGGAGAAGGAGGGGCTTGTCTGCCCCAGGATACATGGCCAAGTGGTTCTCTGCCATTTGGACTGCCTCTTCTAGCAACGTTGGAATGGCACTATAACCATTCTGCCATCCTCTCCAATAGCTGGGCAAAGAACTGCCCCAGCAACACTAGGTTGACTATGTCTTCAGCGCCATACTCCTCTGCGAGCAGTCACCTGCAACAGGTGTCTCGGAGCTGTTGGGTGAATGCAAACATTGCAAAATAGCCAGCTTTAAGTCCGGGTACTCCATCAGGTTCATGACTGGAAGGTGTTGGGCCACAAGCTGGGTTTCCCCTGACAGTAGTGGCAGCAAGAGGACTGCCTACTGTGAGTCTGGCCAGCCCCATGCTTCCGTAGCAAGTTTGAAGAGGTCAGTAAATGCTTCCAGCTGGACCAGGCTCCATAGCACCTGCCAGTCCTCTGTCAGGGCTTGGAGAAGGGCCTGGAAGCATTGTTCCTGCTCCATGTGCAGCTAGAAGCGGGCCTGATGTTGCATCTGTTGGATGGGTGTGAGGGTCTTGCCGACCTCTGCGAGTGGAAAGGACTCTGTGATGGCAGGTCTTCCTGGGTTTTGGCATGAGTGTGACAGTTTTATGGGTTGGGCCGGAAATGAGGAGGCAGGAGGCAGGCTTGGGACAACTCAAACAGGCTCTTTATTTTCTTTCATTATACTTTCACTTTTCAGCAGTTTTATTTCACTATTCACATCTGCACACACATACACATAAACACTCGGTTCTGGGCTGCTCAGCTCTCTCTCCCATGGTTCTTGTCTCTTCCCTCGTTATCCTTGCTACTGCTCACTGAGACAGAGAACACTTGTTAGAAAAATCCCGGGCAGGTATAAAGCCTTACGCCTCACTTTTTCCAGCTCCGCCCTCCATTCACAAACCAATGCTCAACTACATTCCCGCCTCCACAGACTGGTGCTCTGTAATTAGTGAGATTACTTGCACTGAGAACATCACAAAGAACATGCATGTCTTGTACTTACCTGCATGGAGGAAAATAATCTTATATGAGAATGGACACATGCCACACGTTCAAAAAGGGCTGTTCTTTGCCACTTGAGTCTTGGTACCAAAGGAAAATAGCAAAAAAAAAAAAAAAAACAGCAAACAGATTAACCTAGTGCTACTATTTTGCAGTGAACACATAAAAAGTGATTGATGGTTCCGAAAGAATTCTTATAAGTGAAAGCAAACCTGTGATTATGAGCCCCTCTCTTCAAATGAACCCAGAACTGGTCCTGGGTGTGGACTTATCAGACCAAATGTGGAAATGCCCTTAGTCAACTGTAACATGTGTGATTAGATCTCCTTTCTTCAAACCAGCAATTTCAACTATGCCCTTGGCAGCACACACCCAGCTATACACCTGCAGCTTAGTTTCTAGCTAATCAAGGGCTCTTTAATACACTCTCACTATAACATTGCATATGTTATTACATAGCATTGCACTGCCCATGTGCTCTCATTCCAGTCTTTCACTGGACAGAATCAGAGAATAATTCCTAGCGTTGTTCCCAGCCTAATTCCTAGTTGTATTGTCTATAGTGTTGTTTCTGTTGCTCATTCCCTGCACTGGTTGCAACAACTATTAACAAATCATGATTGCTTGTTCTGTGTTTGTTGTGTGTCACAAGAAAACTAAAGTGTCTTCCTCTTGTTCAGTATTCCACTTTGTTACAGAATGAGGTGGGGTTTTAATGGCAGGAGGACATTCAAACCCCAATTTGCTTAAATCATGCTGTACAACTGATAAAGTAGTGAAAGCTAAGAACAGTATACTTAACAAATCCACTTTATGCAACATTCTAGCAGTTTCCTTCAATGAATAATACTAACACTGTCACTACAGTGGTATATAGTATTTGTCGTATTCTTTGGGAATGATATGCTGTAAGCACATATTATAATATTTTTTTTATTCTTAATCTCTTCGTCTACAATAAGACAGAAAGGACATAAAGGAGAGATGGACAGAGTGGATGTAAAAGGAGGGAAAGAGGACATAGTGTTTCAGCGCTCCATTTAGACACTCTTTATTTAGCTAGTGTCCCAAATACGGCCAACCGTTACACTGAGTTCAGCTTGAACACCCATAGGTTGATGATATTTTATGTTTTGAGGAGCAGTTTAAGCGTTTTTGTGATTTTATGAAGGATAAGAATAAGCAAACTGGGTGATTGATTAAATGACAATGAGCGAATCTCTTAGGGAATGAATAAGTAAGTGAATCATTCAGAGAATAAGCGAGTGAGAGAATGAGCAAGTGATTCCTTAAGAGTGTGTAAATGTTTGCATAAGCTAAACCAAAAAAAAATTTTTTTACACAGGATTTATTAAAGTTTCAGAAATGCTGATTTTCCTAGCGTTCACATATATATGTGTCAAGTGCAAATTGCATTCCTGACACAGCTCGTTTGCATGTAGTGACGCCCACAAAACTCCATGAAAGTGCACAGACAGCTGGGAGCATGAAATGAACAATGAGGTTAAAGGCTGAAGTGGAAGTTTTTTTATTCACTTCAATGCCATTAAAAATATTTAATGATATATAATATTGATAATAATAAGTGAGTGCCAAATCCTCAATTTATAAGGCCTCATTTCTTTTGTCATAATGGAATGATTAGTTTTATTTTTCTTAATTTATGAGGTTAGCTCGTGTTCTTCATTTTGCATATTCTTTAATTAATGTCAATAATATAAAATTACTGGTTTTCACAAAAACTTCTCGATGGTACTCTTTGTCCATGACCTAGTGACCTAGCATGAGGATGTGTTTTTGATAGAGACTCCAAACCACTTCTTAAAGTCGCTCTGGATAAGGGCATTTGCTAAATGCTGCAAACGTAATAAAAATAAACAAATTATACTTGAGTATATTCCACATAAAAAGTGAGGTAATCCATGCAAAGTATATGAGTTGAAGGCAATCAAGTTGATGTTTACATTAGTGAGTCTTCTCATGTGTAAATTCATACACACTTAGGAGCACAAGTAGGTTATGAACCGTTATCTCAGGTTCATTTATCCCTTTCAAAGTATGACCTGATATGGAGTTAGTTAGTGCACTACTCTATGTTTTTTTTTACATCATCATCCCTGCTGCTTTTCAGAACGCACCGTGTTACCTTGCTTGACAGGCAGGTTTAAGCCAGTTTCTTTTTTTCAGTAACTCAGTGACAAGTGATAATTTAGAGACTCTTAACTGTGATTAAAAAAACATAATATGCCTGAAACTGCCCTGTTATTTAGACTGAATGAATAAGTGTTATGAACACTGCTTCTCTATTACAGATCACACTCATCTCTGTCCAATTTTACCAGTTAATTACAGTACTATTATATACAAGTCCTCATTTTTCTATAACCTTTATACAGCAGGTTAAAGCAGGTTCGGAGTTAATGATATATTGAGAGTATGCTGTATACATGCATAACTCAACATGGAATGTCACACTATCAGAATATATCAATGAAAAGTGCATATGGCTATGTGTTTCCATTAATTACTGTTATGTTGAATATTATGAGGAGAAAGTTTCCAACAAATGGATTTATTCTTTGAAATAGCTACTGGTGTTGGTGTTCAAAACAGCCGATAGTGGTAATACTACTCAAGATTTCAACCTACTCTGTTTCATTTGATTTAGTAGCCAAATCGTTTGTTGATGAGGGAAATGCTGTGGAAAAAACAATAGTGGAAATGGTTTTGCCAGGAAAAAATACCGCAGTTATGCAGTAATTGTAATTAGTGTCATGTGACTGTAATATCAAGGGATTTTCTTCACCTTTCATCACCTCTTCACCACTTATCCTTCAACAAAGCACACTAACAGGCAAAGCAGGATGATCACAGAGCAGTACAACTGGACTAAGGAAGAGACAATAGCTTAGGACACAATATTAGCTTCTAATATTGAGATTAGATATTAGATTCTAATACAATGAAAATGGATAAGAGCTATTTCTAATTGTTTTAGGTGACATTGTTTCATTTTTGCACTGATGCCGCTGGTGGAAAACAGCAGGATGGATCACTGCATCTCCTCACTATGATATGACAGCATGAGCCCTATACAGTAGAACCACACATTCTCCACATGTACTTTTCTTTTCTTCATTGTCTCATTGCCTTTCAAATCTGTGGAGCAAACAATTTTCTTTCAACATATATTGCCTCATAAATATTCACAAGGCACATGGACAAACCCAGATGTAACTAGGTCACATGCAAAATCAAAGTTGAATTTCCACATACTGTATTTTTAAAGCCCAATTGTCCATATATGAGATATATCTATAGTACGTGAGTGAAAAAGAAGCTTGTAGAAGTGTGAATGGAGGATTTGATTGCTGTATCTGATAGCTGTTATTTCTATTATAGAGCTGTATAATGGATTCTTCTTCTCCCTTCCTTCTTTTGGGAATTTCTCTCTATGTGGTGGAAAAGCTTTCAGGATGTTATATTGCCTTTAATACTGCTCTAAGCTTTACTGCACTAATGTCACTCGACTATAATAGCTCTTTATATATACATTTTATCTACATGATCTATTTGATTGGTATTTACATCCAAATCGAGTGAACGGTGTAGGAATTATAGCATTTATAGCACGGACAAATGACTGCTCAGTTGTTCCATGGCCAAATGTGTGCTATTCCATAATTATTTCACTTACAAGTCAGCAGATAAAAGGTCTAGAGTTGGTTTCAAGTGTGACATTTGCATTTGGAATCTGTTGCTGTTAACTGTATCTGTTGCTGTTAACAATATGAAGTCCAAAGAGCTGTCACTGCCAGGAAAGCAAGCCATCATTAGGCTGAAAAATCAAACAAACCCATCAGGGATGTAGCAAAAAACATTAGGTGTGGTCAAATCAATTATTTTGTACATTCTTAAAAAGACAGAACACACTGTTGAGCTCAGGAACACCAAAAGGCCCATAAGACCACAGAAAAATATTGTGGGGGATGACAGGAGAATTATTTCCCTGGTGAAGAAAAACCCTTTCACAAAGATTGGCCAGATTATGAACACCCTCCAGGAGGTAGGCGTAGCTGTGTCAAAGTCAACAATCAAGAGAAGCCTTCACCAGAGTAAATATAGCGGGTTTCCCACAAGATGTACACCATTGTCTATGTATCCTATGTATGGTCTGTAGACCATAACAGAAAGACCAAATTAGAGCTTGCCAAAAACCTCTAACCTCTAACTTTGTACAGTTAATGTGTTCTTATGCAGTACTTCTCCCTACTTCAGTGCATTCAGTTGACCTGTATATGAGCTAATTTTCATTGGTGAACTGCCTCACACTGACTTTGCCACTGCACAAAGTCCCAGAAACTTTGCCACTAGAAAACTGGTCCCATAGCTAGAAACCTAGAACTATAAGTTATAGCAATGTGTTTTTTGTTTCCTGTTAATGATTGGTACTAACAGGAACTATTTGTTACTTGGGGGAGTAACCAATAACCAAATTGCCAATCACACGGTATCAATATTAATTCAAGAATTTCTTCAATGTTGGATTTAACAATGGCACTGTTGTGTGCAATAATGCAGCTCCATTTACAGTTACTTTTATTGTTGTCGACTCTTCCAGTGCAAAATGCATTAATTCAAATACTACACACTAAGTTTATGACATGAACAATTGGGCAAATATAAGATGTGGGATCTAGCAACTTCAGAGTTGAAGAGTAACTTCAAGATGTGGGATGAAGCAACTTCAGATGAAGAGTCCAGTTGCCTATAAACCCTTTGATCTTCATCATGATCTGGATGACTAAGCGCCTTTACAGACACAGAATCCACTCTGTCATAAGCATTCAATGTATTTTATCTGCTTTCATGGTCATTTATCACCTTCGACTAAGATGATTGAATTGTGGCAAAATGAATGAGGCCACAACCCTGTGCAGCTGTTCAACAATGAGAAGGTTAAATAACCCTCCATTTCATTTCGGTATTGATGGTGTGTGTTAATAACTTTCATTTGACTCTTAAATGGTACAGAAAAGCCTTTCACACTTCTGTTGAGTTTCAGCCAGCACCCCCTAGTTGTTTCCATCATCAGAACAAAGAGAGTTGATGTGTTTTACCGTATTAAGAAATATATCTGTATCTTATCTCTCTAACATAAGCAGCAACATCATTGGCCTCGGACTGGGGGCTTTCACCGTTGCTGGGATGTCCAAATTTAGCCGAACTAAGACCCTGTTCTCATTTGAACAGGGAGGTCTATTGTAGCTGAAACAGGCTGCTTAAACAACAATTTTAATTATTACAAAGTGTTTAATTTTATTTTATTTTGTTAACCATATCCTCAGTATACTGCATGCAAGTGTGCTTTGAAACAAGAGTAGAGTTAATTCTTTGTTTATCAATGCAAAGACATGATCTCATTGTAGCTAACAAGCGTTGCCTACACAACTAATTCACCGAAACATAAACACTTGAACCGAAACATGCTGCATTATGGAGGTAGAACATCAGGATTGTTTGGCACATTCTTTTATCCCAGCACACAGTTTCAACAACTGAATAACATGTCAAACATGCGTGTTGTGTTTATTAGCCAACAATAAAGAGTGTGGCAGTCTTTCTTGGTCTGATTGTCTGAATATGACAATGAAAATGATAAAACACTGTTTTATATGTGCCATACTATTTATAATCCTGCTAAGGCACATAAAGATAAAAAAAATGCATAAATTCCTGTAAAACAGATGAAATTAATACTAATGCAGTTTTCTTAGAAATGAACAGAAAAAACAGCAGTACATACGTAGGCGGATAGGTTAACTGAATTGAAAACACCCAGTGAAGTGTGACAATGTGTAAGAGTGCACTCAAGAAGATATAATGATGTGTTAGGTGTGTATGTGTTATGTGTAATATGTACTGTACTGCATGTGTGTATGTGGAATATATAAAATCTGAAAGATTTACTTACTTCACTTAATCCATTGTGCCCCAGGGGACATAGCGCATACACAGTAGACTACCATCTGTTTCTATATTTAGTAATGGTTTTTGCCTCTTCCCAAGATAAGGCAGGTCTGTTGCACCAGGTGTTCTTTGGCCTTCCTCTTTTCCATTTTCCTTGGGAATTCCACTCCAAAGCCTGTTTTGTGATGTTAGAGTTCTTTTTTCTCAATGTGTGGCCTATCCATTTCCACCTTTGGGTCTTTATTGGTGTGGATATACAATAGCTTGTTGGTTGGTCCGTTGCCATAGTGCAGTGTTGCTGATAGTATTAGGGCATCTCACTCCTAGGATGTTCCTGTCCATGTCTCTGATCTGTGCTGACCACAGATCCTAGGTATTGACCCTCTGTTTTGGATATTTTCCTCTTGATTGAAGTTGATTCTCTACTGTATGAGGAAGTCAGGAGTAGCAGAGAAGTATGTCAGAGTGGTGCAGGGCATGTATGAGAGGAGCAGGACAGTGGTGAGGTGTGCTGTAGGTCAGACAGAGGAGTTCAAAGTGGAGGTGGGACTGC
>CM074950.1:18439744-18451129 GCA_037577455.1 Pangasius macronema
AAGAAGAAGATTGAAGTTGATTCTCAAGTTTTTTGTCTTTTACGGGTTGATGAAAAGGCCTGCTCTTTGCAGTTATGTCTAGGATGCATAGCCTGTTCTTGGCAGTCTTGGAGGTGGTGGGACAGACTGCAGATGTTGTTGGCATTGAGTACTTCTAGGCAACTCTGTATTATTTATTGTATGCCTTAGAGATTGTTATATGCTGTCCTACAAGCTGAATCAATACAATTTGAATATGAATATTTATATACAAACAGATTTCTGCAGTGTTAATCTGACAACAGCTGTGAACTTTGAGCACAGCTAAGAACAAAATCTCACTGAGTATTTTTGCTCTATTTAGGTTAAAGTGACTCATTTTAAATTTGCTCACCACTAAAACCAATTTTTCAAACTGGAGACATTGAACCAAAGGGACACAAAACCTTTGCTGACAGCCATGTTTGTTAATCA
Source organism: Pangasius macronema (assembly GCA_037577455.1). Lineage (NCBI taxonomy): Eukaryota > Metazoa > Chordata > Actinopteri > Siluriformes > Pangasiidae > Pangasius > Pangasius macronema. Next base: position 18,440,198 of record CM074950.1, read on the forward strand.
TCGCCCATTCACACTTTGTTAATTTCCTGTTCGTCCTGTCACGTAATCAGAGTATTTCATTATAACAGTGGCTACACACCAAGCCTTAAGTTTTCTGCTCGTGATGCCAAATGACACATTCAGACTCATCAAAGAAGACAAGCCCCCCTGTGGTGCAAAGAATTGTGGGATGCTGCCTTCAGTGCTCTTGACTAATCAGCAGATTATTGACAGCACTTGATATTTTCTTCTTCAGTTTTCACATGTCTGCATTCTCTTTCATTTATGTTGCACCAAAACAGAGAAAAGAAATGATAAACACTTAAGTTTATCATTCAAGTTCTTTAATTATCTCCATAGAGTTGGGTCAAAAATCTTAAAGGGAACTGCTAACATTTTCAGTTGTGGGTAAAAGTGACCATTTAACCTTCAGTACACAGAACTTTTCTAACTCATGACAATGACAGACTTCCGATTAATAGGAGAAGATGCAGAACCACAACGATGTTTGAAATATTGTATAGAGTAGAAGTTTAGTTTGTCTCAAAATTATTTTTAGTTTCTTAATTAGTTATGTTCAGAGATAGGAGAAACTCTCTACAATGAGTATAATGAGAAGGGAATTTTGGGATGTACCAAGACTAAACAGGAGGCCTAGCTTCCTCTGACCAGGCCTGAGTTTCCCAAAAGCAGCACAAAGTTAAGATCATCTTAACTGGGAGGAAGAGTGTTCAATGTAATGAATGCTCTCCCATTTTAACAATGATCTTTGTGGGAAACTTAATCCCAAACAGTAAATTATGAGTTATTTTGATATCACACAGTCTAGGAATTTAGGCTATATGTAGTATAAGTTGTTGATTATGTAATTAGTGATAAAGATAACGGTATACGAGGTCTCTCGCTAGAATCAGTATACTGCACATAAAAGAAAATTAGGAGGAGCTTGTGGGTCTCAAAACTATCAGGAAGAAAGTACTGTACAGGAGACATAAAAGTCTACATACTTCTCTTAAATGGCAGGTTTTTATCATGCAAAAAAATGAAGCCTAGATAAATCATGCCACGTCTTAATGTGATAAAGCAACCAACAAAGTTCAGATGAAAAACACATAGAAATGTTTTAGGAAAGAAAGAAAGAAAGATAATTGATTAATTAATTAATTAATTAATCGATTTTTCAACTTATAATAACCTGGTTGCACACCTTTTTTTTATAATGGGGCAGGTGACTGTGCTCATACATAACCAATCACATTCAGATTTTAGTTCAAATTTAATTATCATGCACGTGTCATCAATCAAGTGACGCTGATTAACCTCAAATGAAGATCAGCTGTTTCTGTAAGATTTTTTCATCTGATTTTTCCTATGTTTCATCTGATTGTTGAAGCCATGGCCCACAAAGAGCTTACAAAGCATGTATGGGATCTCATTGTTGAAAGGTATTGATCAGGAGAGGGGTATAAAAGAATTTCATTAGCTGTACATGGCACACTATGAAGGTCATCATTAACGGCAGGAGAAAATTGAGCAACACAGTCACATTACCAAGAACAGCTGCAGGGAGCTTTTAACTTTTTTCCTGTTATGTTTTTGAATAGTCGCTCCGACGGTTCTCTAGAAGTCGTTGTAATCAGGAGCTGCAGGAATATCTGGCAAGTACAGGCCACTTCCTGCATGTGAGAGCAATCTCTCATATTCTCATATTTACCTCTGTGCTATGGGGTAGAAAAAAAATCCTAAAACACTATCCAAGCCTAAATTTTGCCAAACTATGTGGCAAAATGTGTTATGATCTGATGAAACCAAGACACAACCTTTTGGGAGTAATTCCAAAAGATATGTTTGGTGCAAAAAACAACTTATCACCCAAAGAACACCATGTAGAACACCACCTTTTTTCCTTTTTATTTTCTATAAAACATTTTTATTTGGTTTTCACTTGAAATTTTATTGGTTGCTATGTAAATGTAATGTTAAATGTGGAAAAAGATTTTTTTTTCTTCTCACTAATAGCTGCAATTTTAACAGGGGTGTGCAGATTGTTTTATCCACTGAAAATGAGTCATGTGATCCATTCTATCAGTGACTTCAGTCAGTTTTTAAAAGATACACAGTGAAGTGAAGTGAAGTGAAGTGACTCATATATTGTTTATATTTAGTGTACAGCTGAAATGTGTAATTGCACATTTACTACAATGCAATTATAAAAAAAAGCCATGTGCTGTACATTAATTGACTATAATACACTTACTTGCATTACAATACTACTATTGTCTTACAATACACTACTATTTATGCAAATTAACTAGGGTCAGGTTTGAGGGTGCAGTTATATCAAAAGTAAACAACAAACAAACAGATTTTTTTTAAAAACTACAGCATGTACAGCAAAGTTCCAAAACTACTAATTCATGTTCAAAGTTAACATAATGCAACATTTTTAAAATTCAGACCAGAACATTTTAATCTACTATTTAATTGCAATTCAAGATTATGATGTAATCCATAAAAGCAAAGCAAATACCAAAAACTATGGAACAATATACTGTAAACTCATGTAATTGAGACAAAACATTGTGAATTTGTTTATATTAATTGATGCTGGATTCATTATATACTGTTTGCTATATGTTTTATATGTTTGTGTGAGTTTCCTCTGGGTTCTCTGGTTTCCTCCCACTGTCCAAAAACATGCAGGTAGGCAGATTGTCTATGTGAATTTTCCTGCCTTGTGCCCAGTGTTGCTGGAATTGGCTCTGGATCCACAGTGACACAGATCAGGATAAAGTGGTTACAGAAGATGAATGAATGAAAGAAATGCAAATGTTGCATTTCTTATTTGTGTGTTTTCATTTGTAGCTAATTTCTTTTATGGCATTGCCTATTGAATTGACATTTACTCGGATAAAATACATTACAGTCATCTTTTCCATGATAACTTTACTTATCAGAACTGTATTCTTAACCGTCACTCATTGACCTAAAATGTCATTAAATGATCCTGCCTTCATGTGATTTATAAAAACTTCTCTGCCGAATTCTGAAACCAAAATTATGTCCTTGGAAATCTACAGATGGATGGCACACTTTATGTATTTTATGACCAATACCTGAGTTTGTTGACGGTGAAGTGAGCCACTATAGTTTACCCACTGGGCATGTGCAGCGCTCTAAAATCCTCATAGCTCAGTAACTAATACACTTCTATTTTAACCAATGTTTTACACTATACAACTCAGCAAAGCCAGCAACTGTACATAAATCTAAATCATACACATTTCCACTTTTTATATGATGTACACTTTATTTAAAATTCATAAGCCTATATTCAGAGTTGAGTTTAGGACTCATAATGAGGAATTAGTACCAAAAAATGTGCACATTAAGCCCTTTTGCACCACGTGAACCTTTTCATAGTACCTGAACTAATTGTGGAACTTCCCACTTTTTGGCGTTTTCGCACCTCCGGTAATGGGTGCGATTTAAGTACCGGACTGCCTTTTTCAAGAACCAAATTAGCTCCTTCTCTGGAAGACGGTCTAACCAGCATAACTGGTACTATCCGTGATGTAAGTAGACGTTGATTGGCCAAATGTGTACGAACGCGTACGCATACCCCTGCCATGAATTAAAATGCCGTGTAAACATACTGTAGTGTCAACTTATTTTGCAAGTATGGAGAACAGCGATAGATGGACAGACACTGTGCAACACAGCTCCGATCACAGCGTCCTCCATCCTCCGGTTGTTCACATTGTTATTCTTTGTTTCCGTTGTTGAATTCTGCACACAAATGACATCGCTGTCGACCGGCTTACATCACTTCCTAGTGCCCACTGTCAGTGCGCATGCAACCCTTTAAATAGTACTGGGAAATAGTTTGCGCAAAATCACCCAGTACTTTAGTACTGTAAATTTAGTTCTGGAACTAAAGCGGTGCGAAAGGCCCTATTGTTATTCAGGCTTACAGACTAGAAAGCTACAGGCTAGAACAGTTGCACAGGAGATGTCTGAGGCATGTCTCAGTTACCATTTTTCATTTACATTGAGGACCAAATTGTATATGGTAGGTTGATTCTTACAAGAAAATTGGGAAATCCACTTAGGCCAAAATGAGCAGTAACTATAGCAGATGGCTGCTTGGTCAGCTTGCTCCATTAAATTCTACTCACTTTTTCTTGAGAGAAGAGCACAAAATAAACAAAACCGTGGCAAAATTAATTCATTCTGAAAGTCAAAATAGCATAATAAACAATTAAAAATGTACATCATACATGCACTTCACAATCTGTTGATTTCCTTTGGCATCTCATTGTCACATTAAAGGACACTGGCACACAAAATTAAAAAAAATTAAAGAGTAATTGTTTTTTTGTAACTGGTACAGTCACTTGTTTAATGACACATTTTCTTTCAATCAAGCTTTCTCTTCACACTTGATTAGGCTTCTTCTAATACAATCAAGCAAAAAATGAGATGCGCTGTATCATGTGCTATTTTATAGGTCAATATATTATATATTGCTGTATAGCCATTAGACGTGGGAGACACCCATAATCCTAAATTGTGACTAGGGGCATTTTCATGTCCTGTTCATTATAATCAACCTTAATAAATTTTCAATATGAGCACCTGAGGCCCGTAATCCAAAATAAGGATTGTGCTCAGCTGTATATTGAATATAGTGAATATTGTTTGTACAGCATTGATATATAGTTTAGAAGAATAAGCAGTGTAAACAACAATACTGTTTGTTCACTGTGTTATGTCTCCTGTGTTCCTTCGACATTGCTGAATGAGCATTAGTGAGCATTGCTGGTAGAGCTCAAGTAGAGCTTTATTGTAATTCTATCTATATATATATATATGAACACATTGAAATGAAATGTCATTCTCCAGGACCAGGTTGCAACACACAGCAACACAAAAGAACAGAGTCAAGACAATCATACCTGTCAACCTATCCGTGGAAACATGGAGATGGGTAATGGCGAACCTGTAGAATTTGGTTTAAACTGGTTTTTTTAAAAAAAGAAAATGTTCTCCACACTTTTAATTTTCTTTTTTTATTGTCATTGTTGTCTTTGTAATGAAGGCATGACCATTTTCCCAACTGATACATATGATATGAAGCATCAAAAAATAGTGTCCACAAATAGAAAGGTGTGTGTGTGTGTGTGTGTGTGTGTGTGTGTGTGTGTGTGTGTGTGTGTGTGTGTGTGTGTGCCTTCATGGTTGTGAGACCACAACAAAGTATGAGTCTCATGGGTAAACCGTGAGACTTGACAGGTATGAGACAATTAGCAACATAGTGCAGAACACTACAAGCCGACGAGGATGCAAATGCAAACGTGTTGTATTTTTAATTGTATATAATTTTGTAGTGTAGTGTGGTTTGTGCACATTATAAATTCCAGAAGTGTATTTTAGTAAAAAAGTTTAGCATTCACAGCATTTAATGGCTGAGGTGAAAACGTCTTCATCTTGACTGGAGTGTATAGAGTGTCATGGTGAAGAACAGGATTTATGTCAGAAGAAAGAGAGAAGCAAAGGAAGTTTGATTAAATGGGACACGGCAAAGCTCTTTCAGTCCTAGTCTGGGTTGATTGGAACGCACGTAAAAGGGTGAAGACTAAAATAAGCTCATAAAAATTTCGAAGGGAAGCTTGGTGTACCACAGAAGAACAACGAGGACCCAAATGCTGAGTTCGCTGAGTTTTCTAAGGGCTTTTGCCATAATCATGCACATTCACAGCCTATATGTGGGGTTTAAGAAGCAGACAGTCACTCAAAAAGGACATACCGGGAAAACAAAATGCACAAAATAGACAAGAGGGAACCTGTTTCATAAAATGCCATACTCATAGTATGTACTGTAAAAAAATGTTTGAGTGTACATAACTTCTAATGTTCATGCTGAAAAATAAGAATGAATAGAGTGAAGTAAAAAGAGATGATGGACTGTATTTGCTTTACGTAGAGCGATTTTGCATTAACCCGACCCAATATGCACAGAATAGAGGGACAGGGGTTTATAGAACATAACACACACAAGCATTATGGCTACAGATGAAGGTGGTAGAGTTTGTCAAACAAAACTTTGAATTTTGGATTTGAAAAGAGGATTTGAATTTAATGTCAATCATTTTGAACCCAACCATATTTATGATGACTACTCAGTAAATACTTTAAGCATTGTGTGACAGTCAGCATTAATGTGGTGGTCAGTGTGATTGTTGTGGTATCTCGGCTAATGATGTGTCTGTGGTATGAATAAAAAAGAATGAGGAATCTGCTTTTCTTCTCGTTCTTGCTCTGCATTTATTCTGCACATAGAAACAAAATATCCTTACTGCACATAAATTCTCCAGCAAGGTAGATAAAACATTGCTTAGGTACCAAAGCTACATGTAGATATATACAGTGCCTCTCGGGGCAGTCGTGGCCTAATGGTTAGAGAGTTGGACTTGCAACCCAAAGATGAACCCGAAGGTGGTGGGTTTGAGTCTCGGGTCCGGCAGGGATTGTAGGCGGGGGGAGTGAATGACCAGCGCTCTCTGCCACCCTCAATACCACGACTGAGGTGANCACTTGGATGGGTTAAATGCAGAGCACAAATTCCGAGTATGGGTCACCACACTTGGCCACAAGTCACTTCACTTCTTCTTCTTTTTTCTATATTTTTGTAACATTAAATTTAAGCATATCAGTGTGGTTTAGAATTTAGAATTATTTAAATAATAAAATGTCTAAACACTACATTATTTATAAGTATTCACTGGCTGAAACAGGAGAACTTGTGCAGACCTCAACAATTTCATCAGCTTCACAGACCATCTTCACAGATCCAGCCTCCATGGGAGAGTGGCCAGAAGGAAATATTGGCCATGTTACAAAATCTTTTGGAAAAAAGGTTTTGTGGTCTGATGAGACTACATTTGAGCCATTTGGCCTAAAGCTACAGCTAAAGCATAATGTTTGGCACCAACCAAATACCTTGGTGCTACCACTATTTCTACAATCAAGCATGGTGGTGGTAGCATCATGCTCTAGGGTTGCTTTCAGCAGGAGGAACTGGAAAGCTTGTTGCTATCACAGGCAACATGGATGGACCCAAATATAAGCAAATTGTTGAGGTGCAACTGTTCCAGTCAGCCAGACATCTGCATTTAGTTTGAAAATACATTTAAAAAAAAAAAACAGGAATGCCTGAGTCAAAGCCCAGACTTAAATCCAATCAAAAATCTGTGGCATGACCTGAAAATTGCTGTCCACCAATATTCTTTATCTAATCCTGGAGGCACTGTATACTCATATACAGTATACATACTGTAACTGCACTTGTAGTACTGATACTGCTACATACTGTACTAGGGCTAGCTTCATAGAGCACAATTATAGTACACAATTCATAACATTTATCACAAACACAACTCTGACATACCTGCACATACACACAAAATATCCTTTTTGCTTGATAAATTCTTTCAAACAAACAGAAATATAAGATACTGAACACTTGCTAGCTTTGCTTATTTGCTTCAGCGTATGAAATTGGCACTAAAACTAGCATGAAGCATGTAGCTTCACATAGTCAGAAATAAAGCACTAAAAAGTGATAAAACACAGCAAAGATGATAAAATCACTGCTACTGCTACTAATCACCATATACTCGATATTTCATCTTAGGTATGTGTATTTTCCTAAGAAAATTCAATTAATTAGAGGAGCTTTTCTATATGCAACTTACCTCCAGCAAGGTAGTTAAAACGTCGCTGCGGTACGGAAAGCGCAAACTAACAAAAATGGCGTGTGCAGAACAAAAGACAACAAAATAAATAAATAAATAAATAAATTACAGTGGCTCATCTCACAACAGGTTGCCGTCGTCACATTATACAGCTCAAATAGTTTAAGAATTATAACAATTCAGAAATGATTCACATATTTTATATCAGGTCATTTTTAACCCTATTGCTCCATAGACTTAATTACTTATCATTCACATTGCCTAGGCACTGAATGGTTTTCTTTTTCTATCCACCTCTCCCTTCTTCATTTAAGAAGACATAACTTTATAAATAACTTTGTGACACTGCTTTGGACTCCCAGTATCCAATGCTAACACAGTAAACATACAAATATATGTATACAATACGGAAGGTAAAGAATACCTATCGATGAAGATTGTTAGGGATAGAAAAATACAATATACTGTATAATAGCAGTATACCAGTCAATAGTGCAATAGAGTGATCCACTAGGGATAAGGCATAATATTACATTCGTTATGATTTATGGATCAAACAAAACAAAAGCAGCAGAGATCAAGCATTTCCCTTAAAATGTCTGGGCAAATTTATATATAATAATGCAGTGATGCATAATTCTAAAAGTATTACTGCTATAGGTCAGCTGTATTAACAGACAAAAGCATTGTGGGGATTGTTAGGACTGTAGGCATCACAGCTGGCAGTTATGAAGGATTTCTGAAAATATGATTGCTGCGAAATTGAATGTGAACCAAAATGCCTTAATTAAATCACACGAATTGTCTCCATGAAGAAGAACAAATCAATCATCTTTAAAGTCCCTCTCCACTCCCCAGCCTTGCTCTGACACTGCCCTGATCCAATAAAGCTCTTGACAATAGGTTTGCTCTACCTCGCAAACCATTCATGAACCGTCTATAAACTCCATTGTGAGTCCAGCACCATGACGACTGAGCCAGGTATTGCCAGGCTGACCAAAAAGAGAATGTCAGACGGTGAACTCTGACCTTTGGCCAGACATATGAGTCACAGAGATGAGCAAACACACACACACACACACACACACACACACACAGACATTTTTACATGTAGCTCTGTGTGTGTGTGTGTGTGTGTGTGTGTGTGTGTGTGTGTGTGTGTGTGAATTTAATAAACTACCAGACGCTACTTCCCTTCTTGTAGTGTATGTTCAGTCTTGTTTCCACATACCACCCTTTATTTCAGTACTATATTTTTTCCTGTTAAAACATTAGTTTTATTTTCACATTTACACGTCTAAAACTTGAATGAATAGGTGTGCATTTTATTTTCCATTTTTCAGCTCCACAGCTGTCTGTTATGATTGGTGTGGCACACCTAAGCCCTGTTTTCCCAGTCTATTAATGTGATCTGTTTCACCCTCCTTGGACAACCTAGTGGTCCTAAGCTCTCTTACAAAAAAAACATATCGACACCAAACTTAGTGGAGGCACCCAATCGGCATTGCACACTTTAGCCCAGAAACCGTGAGCTCAAGCATTCCACCAGCATTCCTTCAGCCTTCTAATAACAAAGATTACAGGCAGCGTGGTTGCCGATCCAGGGTGTGCCACAATAATCACTGCACCTTTAGCTCAACCCCAAGCAAAACACTCCCACTGGCATCTGTCTGACCCCTTTAGTTTCCTATTTTCATATTTGGTCATGAGCTCTTAACCCTCACACTTGTTACTAACTGCTTTCAACTGGCCCATTAACATTTCCCACAACTTTACTGTGTATGTGTGAGATATGAGAGAACAGAGAAGTAAGGATGGAGGTATAAGGACAGACTATGAGCCACACACGCACACACACACACACACACACACACACACACTCACACACATATTCATTTCTCTGCAGTTCCGTATTGTACTTCTCTTCCAATTACACAATTCAAACGGGCTGAATCAAGGTGAGGACAAAAGGAAAAAATGAAGAGGGAATAGCATTGTGCTGCAAAGATTTCATTCTGCTGAACAAAAAGCACTGAAATTATGATCGAGTGGACATTTAATGATGTCTAAAAAAACCTGTCTAATGTGACAGATTAAATTTTTGGCCTTTATAATCCTGGTATTGTTGGGGTTTAAATGACTTGGTCAGACATAAAAGGGTGACATAATTGACTATATGTATAAAACACAAACTAAAAACAGCAATAATCTTATATCATCTTCAGCTTTTGAACCTTTAAACACAAATGCAGATTCCTATAAATTACAAAACCATAGTGCCTTTATTCAAATGAATAGCTTACACAAACTAAAAGATGTTTCACTTTGAACAGATGCCTAAAATAAAACATCAAAGTGGATCCATGTGGATGAGCGCCTGTAAGCACATTCCCGTCTCTAATCATGCCTATTCACTTTTCATTAAGATGTGTTTGCATGATTTTGTCAAGTCTTAATCACTGCAAATCTCTTCATAATTTTATATATATGCTAATTACGCTAAACACGTGGGGTTGTGTAAGTAACAATGATTCCTCGTCTAAATTAGTCCGAAATAACGAAATCAGAAGTACGTTTAATTGTACAATTTATAAAGCATGCTTTCTTTCTAACCTTATAGTTTGTTGTGATTGCCTTTACTTGTGTATTATTTGGGTAGAACATAATGAACTTTTTATTCTTTCATCTTCAGTTTCTCTTTCCTTTGAACTAATTAAAACCAGTAGATAGAAGACGACTGAAGTCGTAAATAACTATACATAAATATACACCCATTCATGCAACCAACCAACCCCTCTAACATTTTAATATAAAATAATTATAATACAAATTGATTAAAAGCGTGTGTGTGTGTGTGTGTGTGTATATGTTTCTGCAGTTGACTCGGTGTGTGTCCTATACTATGCCACGGAGTCCAACATCCAGTGAGGATGAAATGGCTCAGAGCTTTTCTGATTATTCTGACGAGTCCATCTCCGGGAGCTCTAAAGAGGACACCATCTATGAGAGTATAAGAGTGCCGGCTGAGAGGCCGCTGAGCTTCATGGAGGACGTTCAAAGCAACACAGTTGTCATCAGGGTCATTATTCCAGATCTGCAGCAGACGGTGAGTTTTGTGTGTGTGTGTGTGTGTGTGTGTGTGTGTGTGTGTGTGTGTATTAAGGCAGCGCAAAGTGGTCTCTTCTGAAATGTGTAA
>CM074950.1:18451229-18462631 GCA_037577455.1 Pangasius macronema
CACTTGGATGGGTTAAATGCAGAGCCCAAATTCCGAGTATGGGTCACCACACTTGGCCACAAAGTCACTTCACTTCATATGTGGCTGGCTGGCTGGGGATTACTGGATATTTGAGAATATTTAAAAATTTCTTATAGAAAGGAATATAAGGAAATTGCTTTTTGAGTTTGATGTTAAGGTTTATTTGGTTATAAAGGTATATGAAGGTTATAAAGTAAGTGAGGANTTTTTACATTTTTTATCTCAGTGTATACAGTATGTATCTGCATGTGTTAATTGCCTGAGTGTGCATTATTGTGCTCTCTTTTTAGTATATTATATATGTTTTTGATGGAACAGAATGAATCATTTTGTTCACTATATAGTCTTTAATTTGTTTTGTTAATTTAGTTGTTTTTTTACTGCCTGTCAAACCATGATGAAACAAACAGCTCATGATGAATTCACACCTTAAATAATGTTTCAACAGCCAAACATTGATAGTGACAATAAATTTGATGGTTGAAATAGAATTCTGAAAAATTAATTTCCCTCCAGTGCTATGCCCATGTCTGCAACTCCCAAACTTTCAGAGTACTATTCCTTCAAATGACATTCATCTGCTCACACATCCCCTCTCCAGACAAGCTTCTAACCTTGCTCAAAATCACCAGACTGCTAATGGAACTCACACTCAATGATGAACCTCAGTTCCTACATGACAGTGCCTATTTGATGTAACTTGCTTCTCATTGCACAACCTGACAAATATAATGATGATCCTAGTGCCAAAGTTTACTACTGCAGTGCTCATGAGAGTGCTTAAGGGTCAGCCAACAAGTCAGCCAACGACAAGGCAGCTCATCTCATTACTCACTGGAAAAGCACTTGAGTTGGCCATTGCTGTTTAGATGAATGAGGGTGACATTATGCAGTCATTAGACAGTTCCGTAGAACTGAATTGCAATGTGTTTCATCACTCTACCCATGGCAGTGAAGTAGGTGCACTTCCCATGTTCTTCAAACAAGGCCAACAGTCAGCAACCTAATATGTCTTAGAGTTTCATACATTGGCTCCTGGAAGCAAATGGATCAAATCTGCACTCATCTCTGCCTTCCACCAGAGTTTGAGAGCGAATGTGATCACAGAGTTGGCTTGCTGCGACAGCAGGTTGTCACTAGACCCTGTATCAGTTTGGCCAATTGCCTAGACCAGCTCCTCAACTCTGAGCCTTCTTTTGTCACTGCCAGCATCAACAGTGAGATTCCTCCAGCTCCAGATCCCATGCAAATCACCCATATTGACCTATCCATCAAAAAATGCCAGAAGACCCTGGAAAGAGGTCTCTGCTACTACTCTAGGGAATATCCAGTCAGACCCAGTACCAAGAAGGTTTGACATTCTGGTCAGTATGCTTTGTACTATTTATCCAAAACAAATCCCTCATGGTCCATATTTCAGATACTGATTTCAGACAATGATTCCCAAATGCTACAGTAAGTTCAAAAAGGTGTTTAGCAACACCATACCCTGCACCCCAGCTCCTAACAGACCATTTTATGTGCTATCAACCTGCTCTCGGGTACTATGCCACCTCTATCTACCCGCGGACTTCAACTGAAAACAAGGCCGTGGAAGAGTACATCTCTGAAGCACTACAGCAAAGTTACATCAGACCTTCCGTCTCTCCTGCAACTGCAACATTTTTCTTCATACAGAAGAGAGGAGGGTGTCCTCATCCCTGCATATGTTACCATCACCTGAACCAAATCACAGTTAAATGTAGATACTCACCACCTCTTGAAACAGCACTTAGACCATGATTGAGTGGAATAAAACACATACCCTACTCCAACCAGAAGTAGGGCATCAGGATCGGTCAAGCAGTGAGGTTCTTCTTGCAGAAACTGTGAATTTATTGGTTGCACAATTGCACTACTTGTCCTTATAGCGCACAATAATAGAAGGGATTTATTTATNTTCCTCATATCATCTCAGGGAGTTTTTCCTTGTCACCGTCGCCACCGTCGCCACTGGCTTGCTCATTAGGGATAAATTCTCTGTGATAAATTCAAATATTTATAATATATTTTTTGTTAATCCATTTATTTCTGTAAAGCTGCTTTGTGACAAGGTCCATTGTTAAAAGCACTATACAAATAAAACTGAACTGAACTGATACCCTACTAAATTTTTCCATTTAAAGTAAATAAATAAATAAAGTAATCTAAATCTAAACTGTTTTGGGGCATAATGGCAGTGTTTTGCCATCAGTTCCAATTGGTCAACGTCTGATATGCAGTAACTGTGATTAGCATCAATGGCAGTTTTGCGATGACTTGAAAATTGTTGCTCTCTTGCTTGGTCTATAGACCGGATACATAAAATACTACTGTTTTCTCTGTGAATGGGATAGTAATTCCAAAGATTACCACTACATCGAGAAAGAAATACAGTCACTCCAACAGTCCCTGGAACCTGGGATGAAAAGTGTTTAGCATTCACCACTTGTTCAATCAAGAAAGATTTTCTACTTTCTCAAGGCATATAATATGGTCCTGGTGAAAATATGTCACAACAGAATCATTTTCATCTAGACATTTTTCCACTGAACTGTGGAGCAGTGAGCAATGAGCGTGGCAAGTGATTTGACTGGGACAATGGAGAAAAGGTATCAAGGCAAGTGGAGCCCATCGAAGCTTGCAGTCTATTGCTGGACAGTGACAAGAGATATAAAGATAATGAATAGAACAGAAAAGGGAAGAAGCACTGAGTGGATACTGAATGTACTGTATATACTTTTGCATAGATAATCTTTTTTTACTTTTTATTTTGAAATGTGTTTTTTAAATACATTTTGATACATTTTATGAAGTAAGAGAAGAGATGAAATGTTGGTTTACAGCTATCATTTAAACTGTACTATCTTCACAATACACATATATACAGGTATGTGTAAAATATAAAAGATGGAATATCTTAGAAACAGTAGCCAATAAGTTGTTTTAATTATCATTTTTTAATTGACCACATCAAAATCCATAATATATTTATACCATATTTTATCTCAGAAGAAAACTACTTTGTGAAAAATTGTGACCAGTTTTAACAAACCTGTAGGCACAGCTGGTGCTGATGTGTCTGTGGCATTATTACCAGCCAGACACCCTACATACCTACATACCTCCTCCCTTATGATTGCATTCCAGGAGGGTCAAGGACCCATGGCCATACTTCAATTGCAGGGTCATCATCATACAGCTGCAACAGTAAGGAATGAGCATGCTGTGCATCAGGCCAAGACAATGCATTGACAGAAACCAATGTAATTTCAGGAGAAGCATACACAGCTTTAGGTACAGCATCAGCCGTTGCATTACCACAGATCTCAGCAGTGGCAGGCATGCCTTGATATCGACACCAGCTAAACAAGCAAGTTTAGAAGTCACTGTGGGAGAGACAGAAGTCAATACAACACAATCAGGTTCAAAGTCACCTGAAAGAACTTCATCAAAGGGTCAGACAATTACAGTCACCATTAATGATGAAAGGTTGGTGATTGGGGGGGGGTGGCTGGTTGGTCAGTTAGACATTTTAGCAAATATTCACTGAGACAATGTGAGTGGATGACAACAAAGAAGTGACAGTGTGCAATGGACTGGCAACCTACCTGGGGTGTATTGTCCTGCCCTGGAGCCAGTGTTAGTGGTATAGGCTCCAGTCCCACTGCAGACCCTGACCAGGATAAAGCGGTTACTGAAGATGAATGAATGAATTATAAAATATTATTAATGACTTATAAAGCACTGATTGGTCTCAACACAGTACCCGAGTAAATCTTTGTCTACTAAAGGTTCTTTAATATTACCTAGAATGTGTGTGTGTGTGTGTGTGTGTCTTTGTGTGTGTGTGAGAAAGAGAGAGAGAGAGAGAGAGAGAGAGAGAGAGAGAGAGAGAGAGAATTTAGTAGCTTCAGAAATAATAATGACAGGAAATTGAAATTACAGTTTTATGTTCCCAAACAGAAATGTATGAGGTTTGATGTGGAATCGACAGTCTGGGCGGTGAAGCAGCGAATCCTTTGTACTTTGAGTCAGAGCTTAAAGGACGTGCTGAACTATGGCCTCTTCCAGCCAGCAAATAATGGCCAAGATGGGAAGTTCCTGGATGAAGAACGTCTGCTCAGTGAATATCCACAAGCAACTAGCAAAAACATCCCAACTCTGGAGGTAAAAAGAGAAAAGCTCAGTCTCTGTTTATAATGGCACAGTATACACTATGTACAGTGAACCTGAAAGCAGCAAGAAGAGCAGTTACACAGAGAACAATAAGCAATGAACTGCACCCAAACCTTTTCTGTTCTTATACCTCACACAAAAAAACCTCTGCTGGAAAATAAAATAACAAGAACAGAGATGCATATCAGAACAATATACTCTGGTCAGACAAAACCAAATTACAACACTTTGCTGGAAAACTCTCAATGCTGCAAAATCCTAATTACTTCTTACCGAAGATGTCTCCAAGCTTTGATTGCCAGCAACAGCTTTGCAACAAAGTGCTAATATTGTTCATTTGTGGAAATAGAAAGGAAATAAGAAACAACCAGCCAATATAAGCTCCCAAAAAGACAGTCAGATCATGTAATGAAAGATAATGGCTGAGAGGAGGGAAAGGGGTTTGTTGTTAGTGCAACTTCCTGATATGGCAATTTTACATGAGCTTATTTTGCTGTAAACAATGCAGGGCTTTACAGAAAATCAGTTAAAACCTATGTAATAATACATAACTAGCCTGCTGATATAAGTCAAATGTGTTTTTCATCTTTTGTCTGTGATTAAATTATACATGTACGTGCAGTAGAGCCCCAAAATATAGCAGCTACCAAACTACTAGGGCCCAAAGAGAGCAGCTATAGTGTGTGTATAGACTGACAGATGGACTGGATCTTATTACCTTCAAAACAACTGAAGTTCTCTGGTCTCTTTTACAGTTTCGGTATAAAAGCAGAGTATACAAACAACCCAATGTGGACGAGAAGCAAATTGCCAAATTACATACCAAGGTAAGTTAGCATACCTGCTTCATGGCACCTTAAGGACACTTTACACCAGTAACCATGCCTGCAATTCACATTTTTGCCACTTACCACAAACAGTATGCTAGTGGTGTCTAGTTAGATTACACAATACTATATTGATGTTATATTGTGCAGTCTAGGCAAATTGCCAAAAAAGAACATGGGCTGTATTTCAATTTGTAGTCCTACTGAGTGTCCAAGCACTTGGTCATAATTCCAAACTCCATGAAAGTGCGACCTGCCACTGGGCATAGGACTGAAAATGATTTTGGGCTAATACATTTAACATAGTCATATGCAGTGGGAAATATGTTTATATTAGACTTCCAGCTTACAGTTTGCAGATGATTGCACATTGTAATTACTGACCCTTAAAAAGAATAGAAACTGTTGTTCCACATTTTGTCTAGATGACGCTTGTGAGTCACAGTGTGTACTGAAAACCATCATGGTGTGGTTCCTGGCGTGCCACACTGTATGTAGCATGTGGCTTCTGGTCTAAAATAGGATTCACTAATCACATTTCCTATCTCCCAGGGCTATAAGTCAACTCTTTCACCTCGTATCAGTGGTATAAGAAAAGGTCGCAGGAATTGTTATACTAAACTAAAATATTGTTTAAAAAATCGTTAATTGTTTTAACTTTGAAAACAAATTTGTTTTTTTATTATTTTGTTTAGCCATTTTTATTGTTGCCAGATTATTTCTTGATTATTTCTTCTCCAACTTTCAGTCTTGTTTGTAGACTGTTCAAGGGAAATGTGGGTCAAGGTAAAGTAAAATTTCAAGATGGGTCAAATCCCTATGCTATTTACTGTAACTAGCACAATGAAACCACTGTACCATTAAAAGATACATATATTTGAATACGGGGAATATATATACATATGAATACATATGTTTGTTCTAAGACATCATTGCTAGCTAAGTTGCTAGCTAAATAAGAAAATGACAGCTAGCTAGCTGGATTTATAAAAAAAAAATAATTCAGAAATGAATGCAAATAATCAAACAGAACTTTATACTTATAGTTTATTTACGATATTTACAAATTACTCCACCACTACAGGCTCCAAGCAATTCCTACTATATGATATATATATATATATATCATGTGAACATATGAATCGTATGTGACCTTAATCTGCTTCCTTTTACTTCTCCTCATTCACACTGTTTTTTTTTAAATGTGTATGGGGAGCTGTTCTGTTACCTATTTATAACTGGCCCGAAAAATACAGGGAAAGTCTCTCTCTCTCTCTCTCTCTCTCTCTCTCTCTCTCTCTCTCTCTCTCTCTCTCTCTCTCTTTCTTTCTTTCTCACTTTAGGCCAATCTGAGGAAGTTTATGGATTACATCCAAAATCACCAGTCAGAGAAAATCTCTAAAATGTTGGATAAAGGACTTGACCCGAACTACCACGATTCAGAAACAGGAGGTACACCCCCATTCCACCTTTAAACACACACACAGAATATAAAGTATTATTTTATTCACTACAGCAGCTTTAATGCTAATTCTTGTTACACAATGGCACTGTTGAATTTTCCATTCTAAGTGGTCAGAGGGTGTTGATTGATTTTCTATAAGAGCATGGATCTGACAAGTAGTACTTTCTGCAAGGCAAATCACAGGTGTATGATTGTGCTTGCTCGAATACACTTTTGTTCTTTAGCAACAGCTAATTCAAGTGTACTTGTTTAAAATTGTTGAGAATTTGCTGTAGGTTGAATGCTAATTAGATATGCTGTGGCCATGTGAACCCCGTATTAACCACCACATACCGAGATATTCCATTAAGGTCAGCTAGTGATGTATTATGCAGTATTCCCAATAAATACTGATGACTTCCAACAATTATTCCCTTGAACCTTTTTGTCAAACCAGCCCATTTTGAAT
The DNA here is from genome assembly GCA_037577455.1 of Pangasius macronema. Taxonomy (NCBI): domain Eukaryota; kingdom Metazoa; phylum Chordata; class Actinopteri; order Siluriformes; family Pangasiidae; genus Pangasius; species Pangasius macronema. The sequence continues at coordinate 18,458,188 of CM074950.1, forward strand.
TATAAAGCACTATATATAAATTATATACTGTCCACCATTCACAGAGCCACAGCAGTAATAGCCAGATGTATAACACTTGGATAGTGTCTGCCACTAGTGTGGCATGAGGACCAGGACTTTCCCTTGGACTGTCCTGAAAGGTGCTCAGAGGTGACCATTGCACTTCTATGACTGGAAGGTACTATGTTAACCTTATTTAAAAATCTGGATAAGGTATATGATGACACCTGAGTAGCAGTAGCAAAGATGTCCTGGACTAACACTGTAATTAGGCCCATAAGGAGTAGATGATCTTCCTAGAGTGGGATGTCAAAATATGAGCCAGGCATCCAGTATGTCTATGGGCTAAAGTGATGACACTTTTACCATTAGCAGTGTGCAATGTTTGCTTAGAGTATGAAGCATCTATGTCTTACACACATAGTAATAGGCAGCTGGTCTGAGGATCAAATGGCTGCCCTCCACTGCGAATCACACACCAGCAAGGCTTCTGCAATTTTCATTGAAGGCCGCAATGTAAATAGACTGATTCACAAGGTAATGTGACATGATCGTGGGCAGAAAACCTGAATTCAGCCACAAGGTAACTCTTGAGTCATCTGGCCACTAAAGCACACAAGGCAAGCTTGTTGTCAGAGAACGACACTTTCCAAATCTATTAGCTGAAATGATAGCTATCAAGAAGTTTTGGATGGCCTGCCTCTTGGTGAGAGCACAGAGGAGTTTGTCATCCTGATTTGGCAGTATTCTGATTCTATAGCTATCAGAAGAGATGAGGCTACCTGTATGCACCTACCAAAAGATAGGTGTAGGCAGGGGTAGCTTCATGGTTAAGACATTGGACTACTGACTGGAAGGTTGTGATTTCAAATCTTGGCAAGCTGTCACTGCTGGGCCCTTGAGCAAGTATCCTAACCCTTAACTGCTCAGTTGTATTAATGAGACAAATGTAAGTATCTCTGGATAAGCTTGTCTGCCAAATACCATAAAGTTGGAATGCTTGACTTTGGGCATTTTCCATTGTTCTGCAATGGGAAAATAAATGTAAGCATTGTGCAGGCCCATGGATGTGAACCAGTCCTGTGGTTGCATAGTTTGAACAATATCTTCTACTCACAGCACAGGAGGATCTTCATGAACAAGTTCAGGCTTCTAAAGTTTGGATAGAAACTGATGTCTTTCTTTGGTACAAGAAAATCAGAAAAGCCTCTGTTTTGTTTACTTTTCAATAGCGTCTTAGCCCAAGAAGAACTGAACTTCTTGAGACAGAGTAATGGCTTTGTGGCATTTGAAATCAGTGAGATCCTGGACTTTGTAAAAGCTGGGGGACAGGGCCAGAAGTTTAGTTCATACACCAGCTGGTGTTATATAGGGGCCTTCTTACAAGGCAGATATAGCGTACTCAAATGCTTACCAGAAGCCTGTAGGGTGTACTCAGTGCTTGGCCAGTGTACATCTGACAGATTTCGTTGTCTAGCGAAAGTCACCCTTTAACATCAGAGTTGAACATCAGGGTGACTAGTCAATGAGCTGTAAGGAGGGCTTATTTGAGCCTATGAGTTACACCACCTCAACCCCTGCTTCATTCATTTCCTGCAACCCAAATATAGACCTTAAACGGAATTTGATGTGCATGTAAACTTAGCCATTGTTGCATCTCTATCAAAATAATGTTTGTGAGTGTAACACAATTACAATTTACACTTAAATAATGGGACTCGATATCAATGCTGTCAATAATTAGTAATGTATTAGTATAAGTAACTTCTTTCCTTCGTTGTGATCGATCACATCACCTGCTTAAATTACAACACATTTCATGTCAAGTCAAGTCAAGTCAAGTGGAGTTTATTGTCATTTCAGCCATATACAAGTACATAGTGAAATGAAACAAAGTAAATTATATGTACAGTATATGAGAGCAAATGTCCATTCTATGCATATGACATGTAAATAAAGGACATGTGGCTGGGCGTCTGATTCCATGCAGCTGAGCCACTTAATCAAATGCACTCGAATCACTGCTCTTTTTGATGTCATATGGCAAGAGCATGAGTCAGATCCAGATTCATCTTCACATAATTCCAGACACTAAACTGCCTGTTCATTTCCATGCAATTTTGATTAATTAAACTGCATATTAAAATAAATCTGCAATCACTGGCAAGTTACTCTAGAATATTTGCACACTTACACATATTTTGTTATCTACTTATAAGTCTCGAGGCAAATATTAAAGTTCTTCTGTGAATTAAATTTTTTGTGTTTGTTTGTGTTTGTGTGTGTGTGTGTTTTCATGATTTCTGCACAGAGACGCCGCTGATGTCTGCTGCTCGCCTGGAGAACATGGATGACATCATTAAGGTGCTAAAGAACGGAGGAGCTCATCTGGACTTCAGAGCTAAAGACGGCATGACAGCCTTACACCGAGCAGCTCGCGCTAACAACAAGCACACACTAATGGTACGGAAGGGCTGTGTTCAGAATGGATACTGGGCATACTGTATACTCCATCACTATATACAGTATCATTATTATTCCTCGTAGTAGTATGCAGTGTGAAAGAATAATCCTTTGGTATATCACAGTCATGTGACTCCCTGCCAGTCAGATGCACTTGTAGTTTACGCAATACTGCTTCATTTTTGTATTTTTACAGACCCAAGGTTTTTGTGGTTAAATATGCAGAGAAAATGGTTTTAAGGCAAAATACATTTTAGTCTTAATTTTGGATCAGTAATGAAATGCGAAGAAACGTTACTAGCACAGATGCAACAATTAACATAAATAAGCTAGCTATTTTCTCTCCTATATCAAGTAATGAACAAAGCAATGGCAAATTTGAAAATTTTTGACTAGGGTTGACTAGACAATCAAGTCAAACATGTTTTGAACTTAAGTGGCTGAATTGCCAACTTAGAACATGTCCCATGGTTACTAGAAAGCCACATTTTACGGTTTTCTGCAACACTTGAAATGAATCATACTATAACTTTACACATTGGCAGAGGTCTTACACTCAGTTTTGGGCAATACGAGCACATAGACACACTCCTTATTTTTAAAGAACAATGCTTATTGGCGTTAACAACCTTAAGTGTGAGCAAAACATACCTTTGCTGGCAATGTTATTTTTGCAGATAAGTGATTAGTAATCTTAATAATAAATCAAATTTAATCTCCATCAGTATTATTGCCAGGCCTACTGTCTCAGTGTTTTTACTGTCTACTCTTTGATCTACTCACTTATCCTCTGACCCGTCCTCATCCTCTCTCCTGTCATTTGAAGTAAATAAGTGAAACCAAATCTAAGCTTAAATGAGCTTTTTGGCTTTAGTTGGATTGTATTTGACCTTAAATGTCCTTATATTTACACCTAGCTTCTCTATATAACTTCACTTAATTTAATTTTTTTAACAAGTTTTGAACCTTCTAAAGCGTTCTCTTTATATATTATGACTGCATTTTGGGATGCAGTAGTACATCATTTGGGTATCTTTGCCATACTATAAGTATACATGGTGGTACAAATAAGATTCTCTAAAACAATGCAAGTGTTAACACAGTATTCCTTTCCTGTCAGACTCTGCTGGATTTGGGGGCGTCACCAGATTATAAGGACAGTCGTGGTTTGTCGGCACTGTATCACACAGCCATGGTGGGTGGAGACTCAGGCTGCTGCGAGCTCCTTCTCCACGAGCACGCCAGCATCAGCTGCCAGGATGAGAACGGCTGGCATGAAGTTCATCAGGTGACCTTTGACCTCTGGTATAGTACAATCAGAGTCTAGTATCAAGAACTGTTTTTATTTCATCAGTTATCCAAAAAAAAAAAAAAAGTTTGATACATTTTTTTCACTAATATGTGTGAAGTATAGTGCTTGTAAGGGGCTAAAATATTTTCTAAAATATAAAGGTTATTAAAACCGCACAAAAAGAACCACACTACACAAAGGCGAGCAATGAAACTGAAGTATTTTCACATCACTTTGTTAGGTTTCTTATTTTAGAATGTTAATTCATTTAGGGCCAATCTTCTCTCTGCCAGAGCACATTAACCCTGATTACTGTATCCAATAAAGCTGAACACTGCAGCACTGCAGGGCAAAGACAAGTCAAGTCTCAAGCCTCAAGCGTGTGGTGGGGGTGGTGCTAAATAAAATTACAGAATGTCCGTACAATTATACTGGCAAGTGCAACTCACTCATCCATTTTGGGTGGATGCCATACAGTAGTAGGCGCAGTGTTGGCACGGATTTGCCAATTAATCATTTAAAGCATGACATATTATCAACCAGTCTTCCCATATAAACACTGCCATAAAATACCTTTATGACAGTTCCAGTGAAAATGATTAAAATACCATACTAGCCCTTTACTGCATGGTGTTGCCATATGGAAACTATTAATTTATCTCCATTTTTTTGTATAGACAATAATAAAAA